>JAYGXS010001335.1:0-14434 GCA_036362985.1 Ligula intestinalis
ATGGGTACAACATCAGGAGCATCCGTCTCAGAATCGCTGAATTTTTGATCTCTACGACGTAGATGCGTTTAGTAAGTACTTACTCTTCCGGAAAAATGGCTTTGTCTAAATTTTGAATCTAGACACAAGGAAGCAATGACTTACCGTTGATAAACTTTAGCAGCTTTTTGCGGAGTAATCTACGGACGGTATCACCTAGAGGGGTAAAAGTCAACAAGCTGGGAACATGCTTGTTATCGGTGGTGCAGTATGACCAAAATCTATCAGCCGAGAACGAAGAGCGTCGTCAGAAAGACCAAGCACATAGTCGACATCCCCACTCATTTCGCCAGAAAAATATGAGCCAAATTACCCCTTTTTACTACATTTGCAACCCAAAACCAATTTTCCATCTTTTAAGGGAGACAGAATAGAAGGAAATTTTAGTCAGACCCCTCAGGATAGTGTAAACGGAAAAGAGACAAACTAATGTACTTAGGGAAACCGTTTGTGGTATTTTTCGGGCAAGGTAGAGTTGGCCAGTAGGAATAATCAAATTGTCCTTCGATAATTATCTTGTCTTCAGCACATAAAATGGAAAGTTTTAGGTTTTTCTGTATTTCGGGGATATTTCATCGGCTCGAAAGGCTGATCGTTGAACAGGCTGTTTAGTTCTGCCACAATTTTTTACTAGTCTGTTTCATTGCGTTGTTCTCTTTTTGAAATATAAATAAGCCGGATGAAACATTTTCATATGATACAACTGCTATTGGTTAACGAAGCAAACCATTTAGCAGCTCCAATATCAATCCCTAAAGAAAATTATATTTAAAGCAGACCTAGTTGACAACATGGATTTTAAAAAAAGGCCCGGACTTTTTCAAACGCCAGATTATTATTTTGCCTCTCAGAGCTGATTAATACACGCAAACTAAAAGGGGAACTGAAATTGAGGAGTAAGGATGTATGGTAGGGCTTTATTTTGAGTGCGCCTGAAAAAGAAAGTTCCCTTCCATGTTTCTTAGAGAATGCGTGATAAAAGCGGACAAAATGGGGGGAGGTAAATTAGGGTGCAGAAAAATGCACAAATGGAAAGAAACTAAGGACGTTCGTGCTTATTTAATTTAAGTAAAAATATAGTTGAAAGGGTGAGAAAGGACAACAAGAGAAAGTCTGAAGACCAAGAAAATTAAAAGAGCAACTCCCAGTGATCTTGAAATGAAAACATACAGACCAAGAAACCAATTAGAGAAACTCATTATACCATTAGGTGGCGTCACAAAAAAGCTTTAACTTTTGTTATATTTGGAACACCTGGAGAGTACTTAGGATTTCAGACCATTTCATAGAACTTGAGGCGGACGAAAAACTTTCCAATGAAACAATTTTATCCATGATCTTCGATCAGAAAGTACTGCGGAATAACTGACAAATCTTAACGCACATGAGTGGTCTGACTTTTTTTCTATGGTTCGATGTGAATGTTTGTACTGATATACTATTAGAACTGTCTTTATCCTCTGAATTATAGGCAGTTACGGGAAGATTTTCATAAAAACCTTCCGTATCGTGCGTGGCTTAGCCTGGATATTCTTTCAAACTGTATGTGCCCCGAGGACGATTGGATGTGGGGAAGTATTTTTTTTCTCAAACCGGTTTGTGGAGCCGTGGAATAACCTATCTGAGGCGATTGCTATGTCCAAATCCCTGAAAATATTCAAAAACTGACTTGATGTGCGTATGTTAAAGCACAGCGTGAACTTTTTAACAAAGTTACATTGAAACACCAAAACACGATATGGCTTTCTATATTTTCCTGACTGAAACCTTCTTAACATTCTTTGTAATTCTTGGGATTTTGGTGCAACAAATAGGAATTTCATAGGCGCAAGCCTATTTTTTCCTCAAAATACCGACTGACTGGCTGACTATACAAAGTCCTGGATCCACTCATTACCCATTTTGTTCCCCTTAAGAAAATTATTCATGTGAAGCCTAAAGCCTACCTCCCTATACCTTTCCGATGTAGGCTGCGTAGACTTTCACGTCATTTGTATCTACAGAAGGTCATTTCCTTTCTGCCCTTGATCCAAATGATATTTGAGCAGGCTAAGAGGCTCTCCGAAAAAAGACAGTAAGCTGATAAGGTCAAATGATAATCCTTTGTTAAATATTGTGAAACACTTTTCGCGCGCAGTAAAAGCACAGAGAATAACGCAGCACCCCATACTTTGAGACGCCTTAGGCAACTCCATAATTGATGCTAAGTTGACGGCTGACAGCTTCATTGCATTCTTATCCAGAAGGTTTAGTGAAAATTCGGTCGCTTTACTTTCGACCACCCGAGCTTAACTGGTGCCCTCCTCGAAACCATACCTTTTACCCTCTAGGATGTGACCGTAGCCATTCAACGTCTTCGAAAATCTCCAAGGCCAGGACCAGATGGCATCCTGGTTAGTCTTCTTAAAGTTGAAGCGACTGATATTTGCAGTCTCTTCTGTGTAAGATATTTAATCTTGCTCCTGAAAACGAAATTTTTCTTATTTTATGGGAGGAATCGCACATACTGTGACTCGCCCATAAGTGATCATAAATACTAACTATTCAACTAATTTACAGGGTATTTCTCTTTAATCGAAGGCTAGTTCGTTATTGAAAGGTATAGTCATCAGGAGTGTTGTAATTTTATTCAAATGTGCTTCCCAAGTTAAAGTTTTCCGGTCCTGTGACGTCTCGGGTTTACTCGCTTTGTTTAACCATCTAACGTGATTTTATGTGTTCTCCCGTGTAGCAGCTGAAGACTTCGATGCTAGCACACACATTTTAATCTCCAGGAAAAGCTCTCGGATTTACAAGAACTGAACAGATCTGTTTGATACATGCTCACTCTCATCTTTAGCAAAAGCGCTAAGCGGCTGCAGGAATGAACAAGAATGTATTATATGCGTACATGGTTAATGATATAAGGAATAGGAGAGTACAATATGGGGATGATTGTCTGAGTATCAGATGACAGCGTCGTGCCTTCTAAACAACCAGTGGGAATGCAACGTCGTAAACAACGGAGGGAGTGATCGTGGGATTTGCTCATGCGATAAAATAAGATAAGTGTTGTTGCCATGGTCAGCGTTGGGGAAGATCACCGCTTATCTTCAACGATACGCGCTTACACCGATCCACTCTTGAATCCCCGAAAAAGTACAGTCTCATCAACTTAAATAATACTCTCCTCTTCGTGATGCGTTAAACACTCCAATGGCAGTCATGGTGGCGTATGTATAGTTCAACACCCCTCCCTCGTGGATGCCTTTTGCCATACAGTCCTTACTATATCGTGGTAAAAATGACTTTTTATATTACTGGGGAGTTGACTTCGCGATATGGAAGAACGCCTCGAATTAGCCTGGGCTGCTAACGGGCTTGCGTATTGCTTACTTCGTAGGACTTTTGAAAATGGGATGAGGAGGAAGGCAGGATGGGAGGGGGCAGCAGGATTAGCGGATGTAGGGACACAGACAGCACCGGATATCATCACCTGGTTGAGCCCATCGCGCAAAGTAGTTACCAGGGCGTGGTTGGTGTAAGTTTATGGCCGTGCGGAGGAGCTACTACTTGCATGAGACAAATGCTGTGAACTGCCATATCTTATACCATGTACCCCCTAACCAAACATTCTTAAACCCAGATTGTGATGCATTCAAGCTCAAGAACACATCCAATTGTAGGATGGCGGTCAATATAACCAGCTTCAGTGTCTAAAGTTAACTCTAGAAGCTTAACGAATTATTGTTCTTAACGACTAACTTCATTTTTAATTGGCTAATGTGAAGGAACGACCACAACCGTAATAATTTTCGGCAAATCCAGCTGCTTAGGTGTCAAAGTGTCTATGTCCGTAGGTTTAGCAAGGTCGTCTAATCATCAGCCAATCAGGAAAAGGTGGAGAGATTGGTGTCAGAGTTCGCGGGGAATGGATTAGCTTCGGCGTACGCGCGGTGAGAGCGGCGGGCGCAAAATTGCAAGAGCGCGCAGAGGTAAGAGGATGAGTCAGCGCTGCACGCGCGACTAGACAAAGGTTTGGCAGATGAGAAGGGGGTGAATATGCGCAACACTACCGAATTCAGGCTGCCACAGTACCCCCCTCCCTCTGATACCGGTAGGCGGCGTAAAACGATGCCGGAGGACATGCTGAAGTCTAGAAGAAATGTGAGACGAATCGGTCAGGGAAGTGAACGTGACTTCGACTGCCGGTAATGTAAGCAGGAGGAACAGTTTGGGAGGACTGAGTGGTTGTTACGCTTGTTGAGGGTGACGTAGTAACTGAGTGTTGGGAAACTGAAGGGAGAGGTAGTATACGGGATGACGGAATGGCGGGGATGGGAGGGGAAGGAGACGGACCACGGAATGGAGGAGCATGGGGTAGGGAATCAGCACAATTTTGTCCTGGTGGCAAATTTGGTGGCTCTTCCGTGACAGCAGCCTTGACCCGATTGATGCTGACGACGTCCTCTTTGTCTTTACGAAGGATCCGGCAGGTCTGCTCGTTGCGGGAGAGAACACGGAACGGTCCATTGCAGGGGGGCTCCATGGGTTTCCACACCCGGTCGCAGTGTATGCAGTGGGCCAGGCCTTTCTCGACATAAGGCTCGGTCGCTGGAGTACGAGGCTGGACCGGGGAAAAGGAGCGCATAAATTGTGCGAGACGATGCACAAAGTTGGTAGGTGTCTCTTTGGGACCAGGGGGACAAGGGTTCACCATAGTGCCGGGCAAACGGAGAGTTGTTCCAAACACCAGCTCTGCCGCGCTGCAATCCAGATCCGACTTAAGTGCCGAGCGGATTCCGAGAAGGACAAGAGGCAAGTTGTCTGACCAGTTCCCTGGATCTTCTGCAGCTCGCAGGGCAGCCTTGAGTTGTCGATTAAATCTTTCCACCATACCATTGGCAGCAGGTTAGTAGGCTGTCGTCCGGATATGAATACAACCAAGGCATTTGACAAGTTCGAACTCGAACTGGGCTCCGCGATCAGTGGTAATGGTTAATGGCGCATCAAAAGTGGTGACCCAACGACTGACAAAGGCCTTGACGATGGTTTCTGCCTGCACGTTCGGCAAAGGCGTGGCGTCAGCCCAACGGGTGTAGCGGTCGACGCAGGTAAGAAGATGGGTATAGCCATTGGATGGAGGCAACGGGCCTTCGACATCAAGATGGACATGGCTGAATCGAGCGTCGGGGCTGGGAAAAGTGCCGGGTGGAGACTTATTGTGGCGATGAACCTTGCTCCGCTGGCAACTCGAGCAGGAACGGGCTCAAGCTTTGACGTCCTTATTCATGCCAGGCCAGACGAACCTTTCCGCGAGGAGCTCTTGTGAGGCTCGAATCCCAGACTGGGATAGTCCATGAAGAGTTTGGAACACAACTCGACGTATCAAGGGCGGAACAAAGGGGCGATGAGAAGGAGTCGACACATCACAAAGGATGGTTCCAGTCCGGGTGGTGAGGGGAACGTCCGCAAGCTGAAAACCAGTTACAGCTTCGTCGCCGGGACAGCCAAATCGTTTTTGCTCCACCACCATAGCACGAAGATTGATTCCCTTTGAGAGTTGAAGGGCAGATAGGGAAGGTCGAGAAAGAAGGTCAGCCACCTCATTCTTCGTGCCATCAATGTGGCAGGTGTCGGTGGTGAATTGAGAAATGTAGTCCAAATTACCAATCTCTATGGGGTTATTTTTGTCAGAGTGGGATCGCAGGGCAAATGTCAGCGGCTTATGGTCGGTGAATATGACAAAGCCCCGTCCTCCAAAAAAGTGCCCGAAGTGTTTGACAGCTAGATTAATGGCAATAAGTTCGCGGCCGAAAATGCTTGAGCTCGTTCCAGATGGTGAGAATTACTTGGAGAAGAAAGCTAACGGCTGAGTTGAATCGGCCAGATGTTGCTGCAAGATGACACTAATGGCAATGTTCGAAGTATCAACCATCAATGACAGCTGTGCTTAGGGAGCGGGGTGTGTAAATAAAGTAGCGTCTGCAAGGGAGGCTTTGATTGTCTCAAAAGTGGTCAGTTCGTCACCAAAAAGTTCAAGAGGACCCTTAGGACCAGAGAGTCGACTGGTGAGAGGAAGCATAAGGTCAGCATAGTTCGGGAGAAACCGGAGATAAAAGTTGACCATGCCAATAAAACGTTGTAACTGACGCTTAGAAGTTGGTGAAGGAAATTCACGAATGGCCTCAACCTTAGATGGGAGGGGATGCAAACCTTCGGAGCTGACAAAGTGGCCAAAAATTCAAGAGACCGCACACCAAACACACACTTTGAGGGATTGAGTATAACGCCAAACTTCTCAAATCGGTCGAAGATCTGGGTTAGATGGTCCACATGTTCTTCAGCAGTACGAATAGCCACCAAGAGGTCATCGATGTAGGCATAGACAAATGGAAAGCCTGGTAAAACACGGTCAATGAACCTCTGAAACGTTTGAGCAGCATTGCGTAGGCCAAAAGGGCATGCGGTTTGACTCAAAAAAGCCGAATGGAGTGGAAATGGCAGTCTTTGGAATGTCCTCAGGAGCGACCGGAATCTGATGAAAGGCGCGTACCAGGTCTATCTTCGAGAAAACCGTTTTGCCGAAGAGGGCTCCAGCAAAATCCTGAATATGGGGCACGGGATACCGATCGGAAACCGTGGCGTTGTTGGGCGCACGATAGTCACCACAGGGTATCCAGTCACCAAATGTAGCCTTGGGCACCATGTGAAGAGGGGAAGCCCAGGGACTCTCGGACGGTCGGATAATGCCGAGTTGCAGCATGTGTTAGAATTCCGCCTTTGCAGCCTGCAAACGGGCCGGAGCAAGTCATCGAGGCCGAGCAAACACATGAGGGCCTGAGGTGCGGATGTGGTGAACGACATCATACTGAACATCACCAGTGCGAAACTGGGAGTTGGTAATGTTAGGGTACTCACGAAGTAACTCTCGGAAAGGATAGGCAATATCTGTATCGAGGACAGATAAATTTCAAGAGTCTGCAAAGGGAGACAGGCCGTGAATGGAAAGACCAGTGAGGCGGTCAACAAGAAGAGAACGGCGTCAGTCAATCAAAAGGTCAAATTCGGCAAGAAAGTCTGACCCAAGAATGGCGTTGGGAACATCGGCGATAACAAAAATCCAGGAAAATGATCTTCGAAGTCCAATGTTTAGGGTGAGGGACCGGCTGCCAAAAGTTGGGATGTGAAAACAGTTTGCAGCCGGAAGGTGAAGACCAAGATTGGATGATTTACGGTCAGCTGGACTTGGAGGGACGACAAATAACCGAGCTCCGGTGTCTACCAGGAAACGTCTGAGACTGACGCTGTCACAAACATATAGGGTGCGACCAGAGCCGGGAGAGCCAGAGAAAACGGCTACGTCTAATCTCTGGCTGGCGTGTTTCCCGATTTAGGCTTGAAGGAACAGGGAGAAGAACATTTGCGAGCCTTTGGCCCATAATTCGTGTGGTACCAGCACACCTCAGCTGTTCTTGGACGCGAGCGAGAGCGACTACGGCTGGATGAGCGACGGCCGGCAAAACGGGAAACTTGGAGTTTCAGAGAGGCCAGCTCGGCTGCTAAGGCTTAAACCTGCTGCACAAGCTGCTCGTTCACTGATGAAGAGTATGCAGAGATTGGGGCAATGCAGGGCGGCTGTAAGCGTTGCACTTCAATCATCCTGTCCGCCATTTCCACCAGCTTCGAGGTTGTTAGATCATCGGAACCGGATGCCATAATCGTTTAAACATCGGTAGGGAGACGCTCTAAAAACATCGCCTTGAACAATTACTCGTCGATCTGGCGGTACCCAAGTAGGGATTGCATGCGGCAAAGAAGTTCAGAGGGTTTCCTATCGCCAAGAGTTTCTTCTTTAATCAGCTGGTGGTAGCGCTGACGGTCGGACACAGATTTGATGCGGAGAAGTTCCTCTTTTAGTGTTGTGTATGGCGTATCGGTTGGGGGTTTGGACAAAAGTGACTGGACTTGCGCGATAACACTAAGCGGAAGAACTTCCACGAGTGTATGGTATTTATCCAGCTCCTTTGTAATATTTGCATGATAAAAGGCAGGTTCTATGCGGATAAAGTAAACTTCTGGTGCATTCTCTCAGAAAGCAGGGAGAGTGAAGTGAACGGCCTGAGGAGAGGGAGCGTTCTCATCAGATTTTTGAGAAGAGCCAGGGATAATGAGAGGAAGGAATCACAAGTGTTCTAGAGTCGGTGTCACTTATGTCGAATTTCGAAATCCGGACTAACTAACGAAGCTTCTAGCGAGTATTATCCCAAAATAATGAGGACGTAACACGCAAAAGTGTTAAAAGGGATAATATTGAAGGAACGAGCACAACCGTACTAATTGTCGGCAAGTCCAGCTGCGTAGGTGTCAAAGTGTATATGTCCGCGGGTTTAGCGAAGCCATCTAGTCATCAGCCAATCAGGAAAGGGTGGAGGGATTTGCGTCAGCGATCGCGGGGAATGGATTAGCTTCGGCGTACGCGCGGTGAGAGCGGGGGTGCAAAAGTGCAAGAGCACGCAGAGGTAAGAGGATGAGTTAGCGCTGCACGCGCGACTAGACAAAGGTTTGGCAGATGAGAAGGGGGTGAATACGTGCAGCACTACCGAATTCAGGCTGCCACGACTGCACGCTCCCGCATGTGAGCTCAGAGCCGCCCCTTCTTGTTTCCTCGAAAACCCGGTCCATCCTGCGCTCATCAGGTGTGTGTTGCACGTACAGACGGGCTGTTTGATCTTACCGGTCACTGCACCTGATCCCGCCTCCAGGTCTCCTAACTCTAGATGGGCACGGACTCAGATGCGTTAGGGAAGAACGAGTGAAGTAGATGCAGCGAAAGACCACCATCACTATAAATTAATTAACGTGCAACTTACCGTACCTGTGGCTGCCATTCTGTAGGGCACACGCGGTGGAAATCATTGTTCCCCATAATCAAACTTACCAACTGGTCATTTGCGACATCTGCAGATGACACATACGCTCTCCAGATTGTGCACACACTGGGTACCGCAGCTGCAGGATAATCAGTTTTACGACCCTAATTAATGCTAGTTTGCGAGTGATTATCAACCTTGCGCAAAGTTCGATATTTTGCATGAAATGCTAACCTAATTTAACCCTCCACTGAAAAATCAACTCTGTGCAAACAGTTCATCGGTCGTATATGTGAAGAGATGGTAGCTCCATCCAAAAAAGTATCCGTCCGGTATAAGGCAGTATGCAGAATATGCTCACAAGTACTCCCGCGACTGTTCATCGCCCAAAACCTAGCAAAAATGGGCTGGTCCTAGTGACGCACTGGACACCATTAAAGATTAAAAAGAGGACTTGGGTACCAGAATGCGTAATTTAGCTTACGTGGACCGCAATCTTACTCAACTAATAAACTTTACAGATGGCAGACATGGGGGTTAAGGAGGTGCTTGTGTTGATGCACCTAGATCTAAATAGTTTTTACAGATATCTCGGTACGGCACGCTTGGAACTTTCTGAGTGCAACAATGTTTTCACCTTTGGTTGTTCTGGCCGCTAATCGATGCAGTCCAGGCACCCTTGAAGAACTTAAAGCTCTGATGCTGATGGATCAGCTAAGAAATACTTTTTTCGAATTTGTTGAATGGTGTTCACTGGATATTCATGCCCTCTCAAGTTGTGACGATTCCTCTTGTATGAAACTGTTCACACATTTCAAAGCAATGTAAACAATCTGACTTGTAAGGATGACCATAAATACTCATTTGACAATAACAACCGGTTTCTTTTGGTGCTTTAGCATTCGTGTTATAGGGTCAGTTCCCTTTTACCTGCCAGGCGACAGTACACCATAATTAAGGGTATTGGATCATCATGGGAAAAGTAACATAATGTGCTGGTCCTGTTGTGCCTAGAGGCGCAGACTAGAGCCCTCGCACACATTTGCCTAGAACTCGATGATATAACACGATATGCCGTCAAAGACGAGGATGACTGAGGTGGCTATTTATGAGCTTCTAGCTATCGCCAGCCAACCATTATCAACGACAACTTTGGCTCACCTGGGATTCAAACCAGTGTTCCTTGTCCGATGAACGCTAGACAGGCCGGGCCCCCACGTTTGATCCAAGGCTCGTTGCTATGTCGATTGTTGTCTGGATCCAACCTAAGTAGGTTTAAGACCGTCCAGACAGAAGTACAAATGCCCGGGTTATTCCTTGTGGTTCCGCAGATAAAAGTATGTAAAAGCTATTGATATTCGGGGCTAATCCTAGGTTAAACGAACTTGCTTACTAAAAAGTCAATTGCGCCCCTATGTTACCGTAATTTCTGTTCAAAACAACCACGGAAAACGTCTTCAATTATGTTATTTTAAACGGTCAGGCTGCCACAAACACCCTAGGTTCATTTTTAGAGCTCTCACTGTCAAGTCATGCCCGAGTAGCCTTGCTGTCTGCTGACGTTATGGGTTTTTGGGAGAAAATGCAATGACCCTAGGTGGAAGTGTTTTTTTTTGCACTACGCCGGACAATTATGGCTGCAATTATCTGAACATGTACATATGTTGACAGTACTACAGACATGGGGCTTTAACCGCCAGCTTGCTTCAAGAAGTTTGTTTTGCACATACTACCTTAGCATTACTAGAAAGACATAAGCTAACTGCTGGAGCTCAAATCATAAAGGAATTCACTCAAAAGTAGGCTCATCTTGAGTTATCAGATTTTCTAAACAAACAAGCTCCAAATGGGTGCCAGAAGTTCGAAAGTGATACTCACCCGTCAAACCGAACCCGGTTAAGATGAAATAGTAAAGCTTGACTACGGGGATGTTGACAGATTGACATAATTCCGTTTCGAGTTTATCCTGTCCTAATTAAACCAACAATAACCCTGACCACCGTCTGATGTCAGATATATGAAAGTTTGACCGTCGTCGCCGACGATGTCTGCTGTATGCCCCACAACAGGGAGGACACAAGAACGGTGACTTGTGCGTAAACTTGCGTCGCATCTACTAAGCTCGCTTTCCGCGTCCATATATGCTCCGTGTCAAGAAATAGTCAAGAGGACCGAAGGCGTGGCCTACTCTGTATGGACACTACTAGAAAAGGAAGCATGCGAGCACACATACGGAGTAGCTGGTCCATAGATGCAGTCTATCAGCTGGAAGATAAGTCCCTTGTTGACTCAAAGTTTGGGCGCGAGGCGCTCCGATCGGCTCGTTGGTGGAAAATATTTGCCATTCGAGAGTCATCTACCTATGCGCAGGTTCATCAGTACCTCTATATCTTACATCCCCAATCGCTGAATATGAGAGCTTACGCTGGAAATAGCATTGCAACAGTCTGCCGGTAACAGTTTTGGAGCAAAAGGAAGATGATGATTATGAGGAGGCTAAGAATGCACTATATACCCCCAGTTGGTTGTTCAGTGGTCTCTTTCTGTTAAAAGGAGACGCTAAAATCACACTTAAATCGGCAGAACACTTTCCCTCGGTTATAGGCTGCTCATCCGCACTTGCGGGTGGTTCCGATGGTGTCTGATTTGTGGATAGTTTCACAGCGATTGCTCTTAAACACATTTAGGTCATCCGAATATATTTTGCCACTGACCAGTACGGCCAGTTAACAGCGCACTCAAAATCAAAGGGGTAACCGTCTCATTTTGGCCTCCCTACAGCAAGAGACAGCCCCGGCATTCTGTAGCTTTCTCCATCTAAATGTAGTTTCAGAAGTTTTGTTCCCGCAAAGCTTCCTAGACCAATTATCTTCCAAAACACCCCACTGTTAGAACGATCTACGATGAAGGATTTGGGTATTACGTACACGAGTAAGCTTGCATTATCACCTCATGCAGATCGAATTTCTGCCAAGGCCGCACAGATATGTGGGTTTATATCGCATAACTTTTTCCTTCCAGAAATGAAGTTAAAACTATACCGCATGTTTTTTCTTCCTATACTAGAATACTGCTGCCCGCTTTTTGGCCTCATGACCCAGCATGACCGTAGTAAGATTGCAAAGGTTCAGCGAGTTTTCACTCGTAAAATATTTTCTGTTTCTGGGTCTGGTATGTGTTATACAGATAAATGTCAGTTAGCAAACATTAAATTTCTTTGGATAAGAAGACTCGAAGCTGGTATATGCTTTCTGTTTCGCGTTAACAATAGTCCTAATCTCCCACAAATTAACACTCTTACTCCGGTAAACCGACCTTACGCCACTCGTAACGCTTCCATGATAATTTTAACACCCCATAGCTTCACAGTTAACCATTCTCGCCTTTTAACCTCCAAATATGCTATTATTTGGAACAATCTTCCACTCGAAATTAGGCTGCCTACTACATTATCGATTTTCAAAGGTAAGTTACATAAGCATTTAAATTTGGAGGAATTAAAGTCGTTACTGTCTGTTTCTTTTCCAAACACGCAACTGGTAGATTTTGAAAAGGGGTTTCTTGACATTTGAAGCTCTTCACAGGATACGGTGATCTTTGAGGTCACTATTGATGGTTATTGCTTGGTCGCCAACTTGTCGGTGGACTCTGGAGACTGATTTCGAAAAGGGTCCTCCCAGCATTTGAAATTCTTCCCAGGATACGGTGATCTTAGAGGTCGCTATTGATGGTTATTGCTTGGTCACCAACTTGTCGGTGGACTCTGGAGTCTGGTGGGTCGTACCTCTGTTTATGTTGCCTTGACTTCTACTGTCTTCTCCTGTTGTCCCGGATAACCCCTTCATAACTCGGCGCTATAGTATTTTTCCCATGACAATAAGCGTCCCGAACTCTCAACAGCAGGATCCAATCTAACTGCATCATGTCATACCTTTTAAGGCAGTTTTTTCTCCTACATTTTTTTGGAAATCGGTGGCTCGCTGAACTCATCCACCGATCTAGGAATTTTGTTACTGCCCAGATAATTATTTTATAAGAGATCGTTGTTAATCGGAACTATTTTTATTTTTACGATAGCATTAAGTTTGTAATGAAAGGGACCCTTGGGCCTTAAATACACAATTTAGTTTTTAATTTAATGTGGGACCCGTGGTAATAGGGATTATACTGGTGGGGGCATATCACGGGAACGAAAAAATAATTAAGCGTTACCTTTATGTTGGTCAGCCAAAACGCGCGCGATAAGAAAGATGAGAAAGAAAACTAATATGAAAAAGGACTTCGCAAATTGCGAAACTGCCTAATAGTCTGCGAATTTTCGAGGTTATAGTAAAAATCATGAGAGCTAGGCTTTTTACTCATTATTTAAGGCTAAAAGTAACCACCTATCGCTAATAAATCTAAAACTAATTCAACAAAGGTAAACTAAACTCAATTAAATCTGAATCTAATAATACTAAATAATCGACTAAAAGCTAAATTAAAGTGAAAGTAAACTATGACAAAATAAATAAGTGAATATTTAGCTAGGAGATCAATGTAACATGTGAATGGATTGTTTCGTACCTTTGAATATTTAAGCATAACACGCTACTATTACGAGATAAGTAGGCAATCATGCAAAACAAGCGTAGTGAGCCCGAAACTAAATGGTCGCCATCGATAGTCTAATGAAATTCTTCCGATTTCAACAAACCTACTTAATTGTCTCCAGTTGTCGGACACGTAAGCTAGTCCATCGCAAATAGCTACGCAGTTAGTGGGGTAAAGCTAAAACACAACACTGGGTGCGGCACGGACCTCTCAAAGTGCACTGTTCAAGCAAGCCGTAACATGCTATCAGGAGTGTAGGAACTCAGGCCTCTTGTGAGATAGTGTAGTGCGCTATCACAAACGGTTTCCCATGAGGAGAACTATTGCCACAAATTTTCCTTCGCCGTCAACCAAGTCCTTGCCGAAGGTACAGAAACAGATCCATGATCAACAGGACTCCTGATTCTTTCTGGTGTGAGCCTCTCACTCCTAAACTAGACGCCATACAGCCACA
Source organism: Ligula intestinalis (assembly GCA_036362985.1). NCBI lineage: Eukaryota > Metazoa > Platyhelminthes > Cestoda > Diphyllobothriidea > Diphyllobothriidae > Ligula > Ligula intestinalis. Next base: position 13,939 of record JAYGXS010001335.1, read on the forward strand.
TAAAGTCAGGACATCTCCAAAACCAAATCACAGACTATACTTGAGTAGATAATACGTTGTAAACTTGCCTTTTTTGATCTGACGATAAATTCTAGAAGGTGGTTGAAACGTTGGCATGTGCGTATGCTTGTTTGAAAATCGAACTTCCCTCCTTTTCCTACGAGGGCATTCATGTCTCCGCTTATAAAGCAGGTTCTGATAAGTAGCGGAACGGGCTTACTAGTCCAGTCTGTTGCAAAGCCAAATTCGACTCCGACCCACTAGTGCTGCATATTTCGTAAGGACTACACTTATATGCCAACCCCTCTCGTGTCCTCCATCCGCACTTACCTGGCTCACTTACAGTACGTTTGCAAAGTAGTACCTAACGATTAACATTTCAATTTTAGACCACTCTTTACCTGCTGACAAAGTCCTTCTAACAGGGTCCCCGTCAAACTTTAATGCTTTGTTCAAAATTAGTCTACATGAAGTGACTTGCTCTATTGAATAAACG
>JAYGXS010001336.1:0-14427 GCA_036362985.1 Ligula intestinalis
AGCTTGTTATGCTGCTCTGTTTCCATTGTAAATTTAATTTTAGGATGTAAAGTGTACATAAATTTGAGGAGGTCATCGGCCCTGTTCATTGTAATCAACAATTTTGAATATGTCATCCACATATCTTTTGTATAAGATTGTCTTCTTAAATCTTGAAGACGCTTTTTCTTCTAGATGACCCATAAAAACATCCGCAAATGTGGGCCCTATCGGAATGCCCATTGCTACTCCGTCAATTTGCTTGTAACCTTGTCCATTTAATAGAAATTGAACATTTTTGGTGCAGAGTAACAGTAATTGGCGCAGTATTGCAGGTGACAGGCGTGTTTTGGACGAATGGGCAAAATTTATATCTATTGTCTCGTCCAGCGGTACATTTATAAATAGTGATTCGAAGTCTAGTGAAATCATAAATGTATCAGTAACTTTTTGAAGCTTGATGTCCTCGATAAATTCAAAAGTGTCCTTCGTAGTGTAAGTAAAGAACCGTTCTCGAATGAGCTTTATTTCCTTTATAAGCCATTGTGCTAATCTATGTTGGAGGAAATTGGACATAGAGGGAATTAGTCGTAAAGGTATATCGTTTTTGTGAGTTTTGGGGAGTCCGTATAGTCTAGGTATATGCGTAACTCTGGGCTTTAGGGACAGCGCAGTTGACAATTGTTTAATCAGTTTCCAGGCAGAGTTTTCTATTGCCTAAGTTTCCTCTTTACCTGACGTCTCTAGACGAAATTTGCTCTGATCGCTCAAAATTAATTCCATTTTTCATACATAGTCCTTTCGACTAAGGATGTTCACTCCATGGCCTTTATCGGGTTTGGAAATGGTGATTTCTTCATTGTGTTTCAGTGCAGAAAGAGCATCCATGTGTTTTCTAGTCAGTGGTGTCAGTTGTGTTACTGGAGCTTTGCGGTACTGATGCGCAATTTCGACCATTTTTGCCTTCACCCAGTTCACATCACCAGTGGATCTGGGTTATAGATCTGCCAACTGTGAATTTAGGTCTTCAAATTGCGCCTCAATTTCTATTGGGTTTATTCTCCTGTTTGGAACGCAAAAATCTAGTCCTAGTGATAAAGCCTCTGATTGAAGCTTAGTAAGTGTGATGTCAGATAAATTGAGAATAATTTCATCTATGTTCGGAGGAAATTTATCACCAATAGATGTCTTGCATAATGTCGTCCTTAATTTAAGGCCGTTAGTCTCTCTTGTCCATTTAATTTAATTTCATACGTGTTTTTCGTTAACTTCTCCCCTCCACTACTCCCCATATGTTGACTTAACGTTCCCGTCCTTTGTCGATTAATTTTTAAACTGACTCAGGTTCCTTGCTGTTACTAGTAATTCTGTGAGCTTCGCCACTCCTGTATGTGTCTTCGTTAACATTCTTATGTAACGACAAGAAGCAGCTGATGAGCTGTCTCGAAATTTGTTGATATCAAGGAATTCTGCTATTTTCGCCTGTTTTGAATTTGTACCAGGGAAAAACACCATCAGGTCTCCACCATTACCAGAATTAGCAGTTATACCTCGTCGGATGCTTCTTAGGAAAAGCCAATATTTTTTGAGAATGTTGGAGACTATTTTTGTGTGTGCTGCTAGTTTGTGCTCCGACTTCCAGAACATCGGAGGTGTTAGTTGCTATGACACCGTCACTGATGTTAACGGGCGGCATGATGAGTGTCAATGCCCGCTGATGCTGCGCTCACACGTGTACATATCGATCGCTTGCGTGGCTATCGCATTCGCCTCAGTTCGAGGTCATTCTGGCAAAGCGCCCGTGCCTGAAACGTCGCGTCGCGACTAGCTCGCAAGCCTCTCGCGGTCCGTTGCTAATGGTAACGGGCGCCGCAACGCGCGTCAATGCACGCTAATGATGCATCCACACGTGCACGCATCGATTGCACGCAGCGCCGCCGCAGTCGACTCAGTAGGACGACATGCTGCCACGGCGCCCCTGACTGAGACGTAGCGTTAGGTCTCGAGGGCGACTGATTGTATTTGGCTTAGTTCACAGGCCTTCACAGGCGGTAAATTCCAACTGTGATAAGGCACTTGTAGACGGGGCACGCAACAGCGTAGATTATTTTTCAGATAGTGCCTCTCCAAATAAGTATAGTTTGGGTTGAAAAAGGTCAGCAGAACTCCCGAAAAGACTCTCACGTCGAAATATTTAGCAGAGATTGACCGCCGAGGATTTCTGTAAATAAGCGAGAAGATGGAAGGCGTAAATGGCAGCCTGTCAAATATGCTGTTTTCATTCGATGCATTCATCACATAACGAAACGGTATTGACCACTAATGGGGGCACTATTTTCCAGTTTGACAAGACCATTTGGGTGCGCATGCATTTCAAATAATAATGTTGTTTAATTACTAAGTGTCTTAGTAGGGAGAAAAAGCGGTATGTCAAGCTAATGTCGGGACACTAATGTATTTGGGGTAGGTCCAACACTTAAAAAGATAACATGCTTACTAAGACATTCAGAACTACCTTTTCAAGTCCGTGACCCACATGAAGCATAGTTGAATAAATCCAGCCATTGTGCTCTTCTAACGTCTTCTTTTAATGTCACCAACGCCTAAACCAAACGGACCATAGGCTGAAATTGGCTAACGCATTTTACTCCTAATCATGCGAATTTTGCGGCATTTTCAGATGAAGTGAGGACGGTGATGGAACCATCAGACTACAACAGAAATGCAGATCACCACGTTAATGTGAATGTATTGATGCTTCTGAATATTAAACAGAAAGTTCCTTTACACGACCGATCAGAGGATTTGTGCAGTCTTCTTTCTGTCGTTAAAGCCCCGAAAAACCTGACAACTCTATGCATTTTTTCCTTTAAATTTAAACCTTGAAAGATAGCAAACGTGCCTGAAGCAGTTATGCATTCTACTTAGCTCACGCGTTGTTGCTAATCTGTACCAGAATGCACACCGTTATTAGCATCTGTCAGGTGTGATGGAATTTAAGGCTGCGTCTAAATTAACAGTCGACCTTATGACTTATCAATTAATTGAGTCAGGGCAATTTTTGTAAATATCAGTGGGCACACCGTCCTAACTAGATGCCTAGTTTGACATCGTCCAGTGACTGCTATCGGGGGTGCACTCACGTAGCCTTCTATCGTATCGGAAGTTGGAAGAAGGTTCTAGTCAGCAAGAGGCAGTGTTCCGCGCAGTTTCGCGGAAGACGGATGCCGTTATCTTTAGAAGTGTCGATACCATGTCAACCTAACGCCCCCTCTAGTCAGTTCAGTAACTTATCCTCCTTTTGTCACTATTACTGTATTGACAACTTATTTCAGCCAGGCAGTCTTGCTGCATCATTATCTGAGGACTGTTTAGGCTGTTGCAGGAGTACAGTTTTGTGTTATGAGAAGTTTGCCCATGGCGGACGCCGTTCTGGCTTTCAACGCCTATCCTATCCTACTTTCACCTAAATAATAAAGTGCATCGTTTGCATAAAATGATGCAAAATAAGTGATTTCAGATCTGTGAACAGACTTCCTCGGTTATGCAGGTTCGCTTGAAGAGAAGGTTTGACAAATTTTAATTCGCAGCGGCAAAAAGAACGATATTTTACCCCTTGAAACAATTTGTTAAGAAATTATATCTGAGAACAAGTTATGAAAGAAATTTAGACCCCTGGTAATGGAATTCAATACAATGCTAATATATCGAAGAGATTGGTTAGCTCTGTTTTTTTTTTAAGTAGCAAATGCCAAAAGTCGACCAGAAGTTTAAGTGCTTGCCCGAAATAGTTGACATTGGACTAATCGACTTTTTGGAAAATTATCCGCTTTTGAAAACAGAGAACTTACGTTTTTCTGCTTATCGGTCTGCACTCCTCACTATTTAATAGCGGCAATAAAAAACCCAGCCAAAACCTTCCAATAAATTGAAATGTTCAAAATCTGAAGCTAAATGTCACTGTTTTCATGTTTTCTGAACTGTTTTTACCAAAAACCTTGTTTTTCGATTCAGTGATGTTTGGATTTCTTTGCCAGAAACAACTCCATTTTGCAGGTCTTTAAGATATGCTTCGGTTGCAGCATGCTAGCAAAACTAAAATCTAGAAATTGACATTTACCGTGTTAAATCGGAGGCTGTGAATTTCAAAGGTTTAAATCGTTACAAGTTCCCGATCAATGCAACGTTAAACTAATATAACTACGCTAAGACGCTTGCAAGTTTAGCGCAACGGCAACTCTAAAATGGTTAGATGTTGACCTTCTTCCCTTCATTTATACCCTAGGTGCATAATGCCTGCCTCAGGAAAGATGCCACTGGCAATGCTCTCTGGTCTCCCAATCGTTTGCAACCCAAAGGTGTTTTGTAAGACAGTTCCAACTGGATCAGATGAAAGACCTCCAAAGGCTTAATTAAAAAAGTCCAGGTTACAATGGTACATTGAAGATGAGGTTCCACACTCTTAGTTTTTTAACAAATTTAATTTGATTATTTTACCACGAATGTTGATTATACAGAGTCTGGAGAAGAAGCATTTTTTTGTTCTCCAGTATTAGACACCGTCAAACGACCTATGCTAATTGAATTTTTGGTGCTACTACACAGACACGTGACCAAATAGCACCCACGCAGAGAAGAATTGTGGACCTTTAATTCAAAAGGCCCGTGTTTATGAAAGAATCCCTTTCCAGCAGGAATCACGCAACACCATGATGGAGGGTAGAAAAGCTGCTTGCGTCAAAACTGTCGATTCACGTGCTTCGTTAACTTCAAAAAATACCAAAACGACAGAAGCTTGATTTCATCAAAGTTGACTCACGTTGAAGTCAAATACACTGTCATTATAATCACGCCATAGTTGTTCGCCAATTTGCGTGCAAGTTTAGCACAGTGAAAGCGAAGGCAATGAAAAGTGATATGTTCTATGAAGCGATAATAATTATTTTACTCGAAGAGGTTTCAGATCCGTTTTGACCTAAAAAACACCTAGCCTGGCCAGAGGTTGTGCAAACTCGTGTATTTATTTACAAAACTGGCAAAGCGGGTAGTGACTGTAGCCCGGACAAGTTTTTGCTTATATTCTGCCTCTGCAGGACACTGTTACGTAGGAGGCAGGCGTTTCCTTGGTAGCGCACAAACGTTCTTATTTATATTTACATGCCTACTCAATGAATTTCTGTAAGGGTTAGCCTTAGGGTAGCGGTCAGGAAATGGATCAATGTTAGTTTAGGGTAAGGTTTATGGTAAGGGTAGGATAGTGATATCGTGTGTAAGAAGCCCCAAGTTTTTGTCTTGCGGGAAGCTCGGGAGTAGACCTGTAAATATGGAAAAAACATTCGTGCGCTTGCAAGGAAACTCCTGCCCGAAATTAATTGTAACAGATATTTATGAGAACTAAAATTATGGTGTGAATTGATGACTTAGAAAGCAGCTGCCATGTATCCTCTCCCATCTGAATTCTTAATTATCCTCCACGTTCTTTTTTCAGCTATCCAACAACAGGGTGTCCCAGAAGTAACTTACCCTTTTAATTTGCTAATAAAACGAAAACTATTAACGCTAAGATATTGAAACTTGTTTAATTCGAAAGAAAACCCTTTTTATGGCACAATAGGATACTTGGTATCCTATTTACGAACCGGCGCGAAATTTGCTTTTTGCTTCATTGCAAACCCTTAAATTTCATCATGTCTCCATACAGCAAAGAAGAAAGAATGAGAATTTTGAAAATATATGCACGGAAAATATCAACAACAAAAGTGCATCGTGATTAAAGAAATTATTTCAGAACAACAACCAGTCCTTCGAAGAACACAATTAAATCGCTGTATCGAAAATTTACGGACACTGGAAGTGTTAATGATAAGCAACAATCTGGAAGATTAAAATGAACTCTTTCTGAAGCTCTAATCGAGCGAGTTTCTGCAAATGCTACAGATTATCCTGAAGCTTGCATCAGAAAACGTTCAACTCAATTATCCATTCCCGATCGACAGTTCACCGCGTTGTTATATCCTTAAAAAATTAACTTAACCCAACAGTTATTGCCTAATAATTATCACAGTCGTGTTATTTATTGCAAATCTTTTATTCGTTTGTGTGAGGATGCCTCTTTCATCGAAACCATTATCTTCTCTGACGAAGCTAACTTCCACTTGTCTGGCCATGTAAATAGACATAATTCTAGAATTTGGTGTGATGAGAATCCAAGAGAAATTCAAGAAAGGCCGCTGCATTCTCTTCATGTGATGGTGTGGTGCGGAATAGCTGCTTCCAATGTGATTGGCCCATACTTTTTTTGAAAATAATGATGGCGCAACAGTAACAGTTAATGGTGAAAGATACCGAACTATGATTAGCGAATTTCTTATTCCTGCAATTGAGAGACATGGCCTACGCAATACTTGGTTACAACATATTAGAGCCACGGCCCATAGAGCAAGAGAAACGATGTCATTGTTAAATGAGTGCTTTCCAAATAATTTGATTTTACGATTTGGTAACATTCCTTGGCCCCCTCGATTTCCAGATTTGACTACATGCGATTTCTTCTCATGGGGCTGCCTGAAGTCAAGGTTTTATGTAACAAATCCAACAAATCTGCACGAACTTAAAAACAACATTTGTTCTGGAATAAGACAACTATCGCCTGAAACACTAAAGAGCGTTATGGAAACGACAAAGAAACGAACCTTAAGTTGTCAAAACAGCCATGGCCATCATTTAAATGACATTATATTCAAAACCTAGTTCTATTAAAGCAAAAAAAGTTTTTCTTTCGAAAAAACAAGTTTCAATATCCTAGCGTTAATAGTTTTGGTTTTTTTGGCAAATCAAAGGGGTCAGTTCCTTCTGGGAAACCTTGTACTTTTTACTTGTAAAACATAGTAAACCGCTAAAGGATGGCGTTTGAGTTATTCTCCTAGAAATATGTCCCTCCAGGTTCTTAGTTCGTGCATTCTGTACACCTACGTTTGGCTTAGTGCCGGAAGTGGGGAAGAGCATGCGGTCAACAGTTCAGTTTTTTTGCACATTAAGCAATCTGACACTCTTGAAGCTATGGGAGTGCACTGAATGCCGTGGCTTAAATGGCTGCCAACTAACGTGCTAACGCGTGGTCAGGCTAGTGTATGTGTGGAGTGGATGACTAGCTGTGGAACTGCGAGTCAGGCTGTATTGGCTACTTCCGAATGTGGCCTTTATTGCACTTCCACTCAGTTGGGATCCGAGCTGCCCTCCAGCATTGTTGTGGTTCTCTCCCTCATCTTCGGTGTTCATCACTTGAAACAAACTCCTTATTTCGCACACTTTTGACCAAGCAAAAGACCAAATCAAAGCCAATAGTTACCGCAAAAGAAGGGACTTCGGTTAGGATTTTTATTGCCTTCCGAGGTTTTTGACGGCGCCGAAGATGTGATTTACAAATAAACATTATTATTACTAATCTAATTCTCAATGAACCAAAAATTCAATTTACACACTACCCTGTCTGTTTACTTCATCTACTGATATGTCTAAATTGATATGTGCTTTCGTGGTCGAAAATTAACCTCAGGATAAAGGCTGACTTGTCTGGACTGCAATTTTCCGTATGCCATTAAATTTTGATCATGTACATAACGCTTGATGTATTATGTCCCTAAATTATCTCGTATATTAATTAACGCTGAGAGGATCAACTTTATAAATAAAGCAGATCTGCTGGAGTCAATTTCTGTGTTCCAAGCAGGCTCTGCCCACACGATAACCATATTGTTTTAACCAACTTTTCTTTATCTGCAGACATGGCACCCGAACATACTGCCCATAATTCAATGTTCCCAAACACCCTTTTTTCCATCGAGTTGGGACATGCACCATCTTCCGCTTGTCACTAGCTAGGCTTTCACCAATGAAAACTAGCGGACGTCAGCTTAACCATTGGCTTGTGCTTACCGCCACTCAATTGGCTCCTGATCTGCCTACTCGACCAATCAGAACCCCGGAGGTCAGCCGTGAATGCCAGTAGGCGGTTGCTGGCCTCCTTATAGTCAACCGTTAATGCAGTCACGACATTCTGTCGCTACTGCTCTCCTTGTTCGCTTCGCATGGCTCTCTCACGAGCACAAGTGTTTGAGGATGAAGTTCCAATGGCACGTAGCTGCCCTCTCCTTAACGAAATTCGTCTTGCTGAGGAGATTAAAGAGCTTACAATAGAGGTTGTTTTCGCTCTTTACACTATTCGATGTTTTAGGTGAAGGACGGTGGACGGCTGCATGTTCATCGCATAATAATGGCTGCTCGCGTTCCCTGCTTGCGAGCAAAACTTGGTGGTCAGCTCACAGAAGAGAATTCGGTCCTTCGGTGGCCGAGAATTCCTCTTAGGTAACATTCCCGTTATTTCGTTTACTGCTTACGCGCACCTTCTAGTGCCGCCTCTGCATTTATGGATTATGTCTACACAGGGCGGGTGGAGATTACGGAGGCCAATGCTAGGGGCATGGTGGCCCTAGCAAGAATTATGGACCTCTCCAACCTAGAGAACTGGGGGGTCCAGTTTATGAACAGCCGGTAAATCTTTGCGCATTTCCTTCCCTGTCTTACCGTCTGCTCTCAAAAGGCTCACTTTAGAAAATTTGGCAGCAACATGGGGCTTTGCGTGTTCCTTGCATATTGGATCGCTGATGGATAATTGTATCCATATGATGCGAACGCAATTCAAGGCCATTGTTCGTAGTGACCTCTTCCCTTGTCTGCCGGCGGATACAATGTTAACTCTGCTGCGAGATGATAACTTGCAGGTTGACTCGGAGGAGGAGGTGTTTCAGGCCATCTCCTCTTGGGTGGGTCCGGGTTCAGAGGACCTGAATGAAAGACTCAAAGTGAATGCGCCCGCAATGCTAAAAGAGGTCAGATGGCTCCAGACATCTGTGCAATTTCGCAGTCACATAGTGGAGGTTGAGGAGATTTTCAAGAGGAGTTTGGAATGCACGTAAGTATAGGCCCTTCCAGGCCTTTTGCTGTTTGTCTGTTTTAACCCTCCCCTCTTCTTTGATCCTGTTGTTGTTTATTTTATGAAAGTCGGCTGATGGCGCGAATTGAGCAGTGGATGCGGTTTGACGAGGAAGACAAGCCTCCCTGTCCCTTCAACACAAACAGAAGACTGGCCGTGAAGCCCGCTCCGGCGCATACTCTCCTAGTGGTCTTTGGAGAGGAGAAACAGACGAACCGGTGGTCGGTCTTTGTCTTTGCTTCAGATCTTTACATGGTGGAACGGATGGCCGATATGGAAAATCGCGAGTTCGCGATGTACATCGCTGTGGACAGTGAGTTGCCTGCCAGTTTTGCATACTTTTTAAACTAAGCTACCTAGTTTATGCCCGTTTTTGCAGAATTATAAAACACACAGGCAGTACACGCAGTGTCTACACTCGGCGTGATTGATATTTTCCCTCGGAAAATCCTGTACGAATTAGCACCTTTTGTTTATGCAGGGCTTCGTGTTGTTGACTTAAGGCCTTTCTCTGGATTTTTTTGTCCTTTACATTATTTTTGTCACGAACGATGCCATTAGTTGGTTGATTAGCATGACTGGCTTCTTCTCCGCTCACAGTTTTCTGCGTTTCTTTTTCTCGCTCTCTCTCCACTCAACAGACAGCATATTTGTAATTGGAGGAGACCCTTCCCCTTACACGCGCGTCCAAGAGTTTCTCGTGAGAGAACGGCGCTGGCGTGAGCGCGCGAACCTCGTCGTTGGACGCTGCCGTGGCCACGCCACCGCAGTCGTGAGGTTTGCGGCCGCAGGCGGAGAGAAGACGCTGATTGGCGTTTTCGGTGGATGGGGTTCCCTTTCCGCCAGTGAGGTGTATGACGTTAGGGAGGACAGGTGAGAACAGACAGCAGCCATCGTGTGGCGTGGGGCGTCGTCCCATTTGTTTACTTGTTCTGATTTTTCGTTTTGTGTGTGTTCCTTCTCTCTCTTTCTGTTTTGTGGACTCAACCCTCTGCCTTCCTTCCTTTCTCGCCCGCCCACCAACCCCAACCAGCTGGCACAGGCTGCCCGACCTGCGGGAGAAGAGGTGCGATCCAGCTGCTGCCTCTGTGCCCGGCGACAGTCGCATGTTTGTTTTTGGCGGCTGGAATGTCTCCTCCGACTCCACTCGTCTTGTCACTGTCTACACTCCTCTTGCCTCAGTTGTCTACTGCCAGTTTGGGGCGGACTGGCGCGAGAGGACGAGGACAGCCAGCAGCGCCGACTTTTGGCAACCAGCAGCGCCCATGCGGACTGCACGCGCCGGCCTGGCAGCCACTGCTCTGCGTGGAGGCATCCTCGTCGCCGGGGGATATGCCTACCCAAATCGCATGAACGTTGTCGAGCTCTTTTCCCTGCCTGACGCCAACTGCCCGCAGGGCCAGTGGACAGAGGTGGCGGGCATGCAGAAGTCGCGGGTTTGGTTTACTCTGCTCACCTCGGCCAACGACACAGTGTTTGCTCTCGGCGGTAAGGACGCCTTTCTGTCTCATGCCCTGCCGTGCTCTTTATCCACTTTATCCTATGGAGTTTTGTTTATCAAATTAATTCAACAGCAGTTGTAAGTACTTTGGCAGTCTTTGTTTTCATTTGCACAGTCACGTGCAGCAGTACTTTTGTCTGCCATGTTGGTCTCTAGTCTATTGCATTCTATTTTTAAAACAGATCTTAATAAAATCATTTTTTACAAAATTTGTAGGCGACGATAAATGGACTGCGAACACTGTGGAGACCCTTACTGCACCTGCTGACCCCAAGTCTTGGATCTGGTCCTTGAAGAACCCACTGGAAACTTTCAGCCGCATCGAAGGAGCTGGGATCATTCGCTTGTAAATTTCAGATGTTGCCTTGCAGTCAACAATAAATGACCTGCATTTAAATCTGCCTTCTCATTTTTATTTTAAAGTCTTGGAAGGGTATGTGGCTTCCAGCATCTAGGGGGCAGAAGGGGGAGGAAATAAACCAGGTTTTGATTCACAGTAGACTAGGCGGGTGATTTAGTTTGTGTGATGTTTCATATTCGTTGGCGACCCATTACTCTTGCGGTACACAGAAAAATCCAGGCAGTGCTTGGGAGAATGACTAGATCGCTCGGACGAGGACAATTTTGGCCCGGCAGTTTAGACGCATGCCGCCGTCAAAACCGAGAAAAGACAACAAAGAGGACTGTGTGCGTAGACGTGTACATAGGTTGTCTCTTCAGCGCGGACCCGTTGCCTAGAAATTGCCCTCCTTCGCGCCCATAGCAGGTGTTTAGTAGTTACTTAATCGCAGATAGGGACCCTGTCTGCTATTTGTCTCTGATGACGAATCCACAATGGATATCGAAATGTCAGGCGGATGAAAGTATTGTCCCACCGATCGAGTCATCTTCTTCTCAGTTAATCACTTACAGACCAGTCATTCTCGAGTCCCTTATGTTTCAGATTTTAAAACAGTCTTGTTAACCATAGTTGATCTAGTCAGATGAGTATAAGGGGCAAAAAAGATGTGAGGGGTAAACAAGAAGAATATATACCACGTAGAGGGCTTTCAGAAATTAATAATAAACGTACATGTTGCCGTCTCCTAATTCTGTTTCAGCTCACATGAAATGACCTAACTAAGCCCTAAAAGCAAATGTAGGGGAAACGAGTTGCAGCCAGCTCACACTGTCGGGGTTGTTCGTCATAAGTCATCCGATATTTCACGAAATGCCCTCGGCATTCTGCTCTCTCAACGGAGGGCTCGTGAGCGAATTTAGTCTAGTTTGTATCTCATTATGTCGGCCGATATTTAAAATATCAATGCATAAGTTTGACCTCCTCCTTGTAAGAATTAAGAAGACGATGAACGAATGTGCCAACCTCACATTAATCGGTGGTGTTTTTATTATCCATGTGTCACCTTTACGGGAAAATATTTTACCCGAGACAACTAGGGCTAGTTACCAATAAACCTCTTTATTTAGTGAGACAGTCACATCGAATATTATTCTCTCCGTGTATGTGTAATACTATCCAGCTGAAGAGTAATTTAGAAAACTATCTTTCATAAATTGTCCTAACTCTTCAGTTGGGGACACATCAAGTCACAGTGCACTGGGGCAACAGTATCTGCCTCACTAAGCCTTGTTATTGCCTGTGCCGTATGTGCGATTTTGCCAGAGCGGATGTCGGCCCAACCACGTGAGCGCCTGCGCACGTGACAAGATAAAATCGAATCCGCTTGATGAGTAAAGCAAAATCGATTGCATTAAGTGCAGGTGGCTCTTTTTTCCAGATGGTCGAGTGCTACAAGCCAAGAAGAGTGCAAATCGATAACATTGAGGGAATTGAATTAAATGCGCCGCGGCGTGTGCAGTCGGTGCCTACATACGCATTTGCTCATCTTCTAAGTAGATCATAGGAATATGTAATAAAAATATAATGTTGTTTTTCGCTTCGCTTTTAATGCTTGACGATTTATAGCTAACATCTATTGGCTACGACGTCTAAGTGGTAAGACGATCCTTAGTGACCCCGTAACAAGAAAGTATTTTGACGTTCTTTGGGATATAAAGCTAACTCGATTCAGTGAATTTTCGAGTCTGTTTCCTCAACTTATCTTCGGACTAAAAAGAAATGTGCAATGAACAAATACACTTCAAACGTGAGGAAAAAATCAATAGTTATACGGTGTGAGACTTGATTGGTAGTTGTGGCCTTAGTCAGTCTGTGTTGTGCGGCATTTGTCTTTTCCAGAGTTCTTTGAGCTGTAATGGATACCATCTAAATTTGTGTGGCGGTTGAGGCATGCATCGTCGGAGTACATGGCCTCAAGAAATTCTCAGCCCTTTAGTAGGGGCAAACTCAAACGATGCGTGTTTTGTCCCATGCAAGGGTGTGTCTTGTGTCAAGGCAATACATAGTCACATTTTCTCTTTGTCCGAGTACGATCTGGGGAGCCAGACTCCAAAATTAAGCGATTTAAGTTAGCTTTATACTCCAAAGAACACCTTTCTTCTTCAAATACTAATTTCTTGGAATGCGTGTTTTCCAGTTCATACAAAAATCATGGCCATCCCGTCCATGGCAGAGGTGCCGTTGAAGCAAATTCCAGACAAGTGTTGTAAACGTTAAGACTAATCGTTTTAGATGAGGGTAACGGTTGAGGTGAACCCTTCATCTAAGTTTTATGTTTAGGTTAATGTTAAGAAGAGAAGGACACAGCAGTACGAAACCTTCCTGGACTTATTTACAGAGCCAACTTGAGTACTTGGGTGGCGCGTTCTTTTTCACTAGTTCCGTTTTGGGGACCATCCAAGTCATCCTTACCGATTCAACATTGTAAACATTGACCACAGGTATAACAATACGTTGAACCTTACACCCCAAGCAGTCCGCATTTCTGCATTTGCGAAATAAATCTGCGGTTCCGACCAATGAAGAAATAGCCGTCGTTGGGTGAGGACGGGGCGGCTGAATTATAAGTTTCCCAAAGATTGATGTAGCAGTGCCACCTGTGGAGGTTGAAAAGACTGAAAGAAAGCTTGATAAATACTTAAACGATAAAATAGCTGCGTCACGAGAGTTCCCGCCTCTTTTGCTTAACAAAATGCAGCAGCATACTGGAAGGTCTTATTCTGGTGTCCTTTCTCTACGCTACCCACCCAAAAATTAGCTCTGGCTTTTCTCCTATTTTTATTGTCGTTGTAATCTTAAAATATTTCGTGGATTTTCACGTCTTTATTTACATCGTAAGCACTTAGTAAAATAATACTGGTGTGAATATTTTACAGACGATGCATGGAGTCATCTCAGGTAGCAGATTAATGTTGACTGAAATATTTGGGAGAAATAAAGGGGCAGCGGTTAGTGGTAGTTCTCAAGGAGGCGAAGACGTAGGCATGTATGAGTCAACTCTCCAAAGCGAACTGGTTCAGAGCCATCTATTAAGAGCGCGGCCAAAAATACGAACTATAAATGTGAGCTAACATGAGGGCACTATGAGTTCTCCTCTGTATTCCAATAAGTGTCATGAACCTGGTAACAGTGAAGGATAATCCTGCTGCTCTGTTCCCTAGAAGACCGGAATTTCCCGCAAAAGCGTTCCTATTCGTTTTCTAAGAATAGAGTTGTTATCTATTGCGTAAAGCTGACATAAAACACGGCGTCGTACCAGCACGTGATACACAACTTTATGTGCTATGCTGCGTTTTGCTTTGCTTACATATAGCTAAGATAGCCACCCATACTTAAGATCAAATAGCATTGCTCGAGAGATTTATCGTTACGTAATTTGACAAAAGGTACAAAATAGATTGAAGTTGTTTCTCCAAGAAGTTCGTATTCCTTTTGAAAATAATACAAGTCATCTGTAAAATTAAGCTGCAGTTCTTTCGAAATTATTTGTTATCCAGGATTAGTAGTGAAAATCCGATGCATAGGTTGTCAGTCAGAAGAAGAAAGACCGTTCAT
>JAYGXS010001337.1:0-14426 GCA_036362985.1 Ligula intestinalis
AGTGAGTTGTATCATTTCTAATCTTCATCGTCAATCTCTTTACTGGACTTTACAACTTTTCCACTAGAATAGTCTGGTAAATCCCTTATTAGCAGTTAGTCTACCCTCGAAAGTTTTCATCGCGTATTTGCTAAGACGTTTTGTATATTTGTAGTGATAAAGCCTCTACACATTTGAGTTTAGTGCAGGGTCTTGTCTGGGTTTTTTTTTATTGCCACTATGGAGTAGTGAGAATTTCAGACCAATTATCAGAAGAACGTAAGTTGTCTGTTCTCAAAGTGGATAGTTCCGAAATAATCCCCCAGTCAGTTTCTATACACATTGTGCAACGTTCATCTTCTCAAGTCTAACGAAAATATTCACTGAATAAATTTTCTTTGTTTCCCAACGAACGTCTTTCGTTCCTATTACTTTTCTTAGGGTCCCTGCTTTCAGGCTTTAAAATGCTTTGCAGAACTAACTGACATTGGACTGGTGAATAAACTAAAGACGTGCTATTAGACATAGCAGGCAAACATCATCAGGATACACAAAATACGGTAATAAGTCAGTGCAAGGTAAAAATATCCTCAAGGAAAATTGAGACTGTTTCATATGTGGGCAGGACCAAACTTACCATCGTGGCTACGTTCAGTATGTCTCCTTAGGCTTATTTTGTGTCTGAAGATGTTTCTACAAATTAGACGTGCGAGCATTTGCAGTACTGGAAAAAAACAGAATGGAAACTCTTGAGTTTGTTCATTTAAAGAATTTCCGGCCTACGCACCATTGCAAAACAATTGTGTTTTAGAACATGATTTATTATTCTAGGTCGTGGTACTGAGGCAAATTTACCCTATGGTGGGTACTAATATTCGCAAGTGATGTGCTGAGGACCAGCAATATGAGTATCCCTGAAAAGTGCTGTCGCAAATGGTCGGTGGGAGAAGTGCCGCGACCTCTCGTTAATATGCTGGTTACTTAAAAAAATTAGGTAGGTAGGTTGTCGAACTAAAACAAATATGGGCTGCT
The DNA here is from genome assembly GCA_036362985.1 of Ligula intestinalis. Taxonomy (NCBI): domain Eukaryota; kingdom Metazoa; phylum Platyhelminthes; class Cestoda; order Diphyllobothriidea; family Diphyllobothriidae; genus Ligula; species Ligula intestinalis. Next base: position 1,012 of record JAYGXS010001337.1, read on the forward strand.
GGGGAAGCCGAGTTGACAAGGCACAGGAAGCGGACATGACCAGGAGGATGAGTTTGTAGGTTAATGTAGATTTAAGGGTTTTGGCGCGAGGATATTTACTTTTTCACTTATTTAAAAAAAACAAATACCAAGCTTGACTAGCTCCACGCATTCATGCGTTCGCACAGCTGTTATCCAAGATACAATATGATATAATTCCACCAAGGTCCCTTCCTGTGCCGACTACACGATCGTTCTGACGTGAATGCGATCGCAAAAAAGGCAGAGGTTCGGCCTCTGGTGAATCTCTTTACTCAGCGCGGGTTGACGATCTCGGCAGCCAAGTCGTCCGCCACTGTCTTCACACTGGACCCGAAGGAGTTCCATCTCCACCCGGCCATCACGGCCAACGCTGCGTCTTTGCTGTTGGTCCGTAAATTGAAGCTTCTCGGCGTCGGTTTTGATCCTCTCTTCACGTTCGCGGACCATTCGAGGGAGGTAGCAAGCAAAGTGGGCCGCTGCATCAAGGTCCTCAAGGCTCTTGCGGGCACATCCTGAGGCTGCGCAAAAGAGTCCTTGGCGACCATATTCAAAGCGCTGGCCAAGCCGCATCTCACCTATCGATCATCGCCACGCAGAGGCCTCTATCTAGCCGGTTGCCCCTCACAACGCACTCCTAGATCAGTAGTTTTGGTGAACCTGTTCGCCCCCAGTTATCCAAGTCACCACCGCTGCGACACCCCGAAACTAGCCGCAGTGTTCGACCGTCCTTTATCAATGTCCACAAGGAAGCTGTGACATCATGCTTAGCAGATATACCCGTTGATGGCTCTACCATTATCACAGGCCTCCAGCGTCTTCAACAGAGAGCTGTTGTGGATGCGAAATTCAGCTTCCAACTCCCGGTCCTTTTGGGTGGCTATTCACCGCCGATTGCGCCCACGGAACGACAACGCTGTACCCTGGCGCAGCTACGCAGTGGCTTCTTCATGCTCCTTCGCCGCTACCAACATCAACTCGACCCGTCCACACTCAAAAGCTGTCCCGACTGCAGCTGTTACCGCCTGATCTCGCTCCTCAGCCCGGCCGTGGAAATACTTGAGCGCCCTTTTCCCCCTCGCTCAATAGACATGCCAATCTCAAAGAGCCTCAACATGGTTTCAGAGCTTTCCACTCTACGTCTTCAGCCCTACAACGCGTCACGGACCGAATTGCATGTGAATTCAACAAAACGAAACCTGCGAACAGAGCAGTAATGGTCACCCTCGACCTTACTAAAACTTCTAACTCGGTCAACATTGACGCCTTGATGACATCTCTCATGGATTCGTCTCTACCGAACGAGCTCTGCAGATAGCTGAACTGCTACCTCCGTAGCAGACAAACGCGAGTCGAATTTTCTGGCACGCTATCCAATGCCCGCAACTTTATGACAGGAGTTCCTCAAGGTTCTGTCATTTCCCCATCGCGTTTCAACATCTATATGCCTGACCTTCTGAATCCCCTCCTTAAGTCGAAATAGTGTCTTACGCTGATGATATCACCTTGCTGTCTTCTCACCTGAATTTCCGCATAGCTGCTGACGCCTTAAATGACTGCATTCCTAGTTTTGTCCAGCACCTAGATAATAGTTCTTTGAAGCTCTCCATGCCTAAGTCCTCAGTAACCCTGTTTACTCCGGACCCCAACAAATACAAGTCCTATCCTCCACTTAAGGTGGAGGGCAATGAAATTGCTTTATGTCAGTATCCTAAACTCCTGGACTTCACTTGTGACCCGACGCTGGCTCTACACCGCCATGCTGACAATCAAGTCAAGAAAGCCAAAGCCAAGCTCAACACCCAAAGAGCTTTGACAGTTTATTCTTGGGGCCAGGACACTGAGACGCTAGTCATGACATACCGGGCAACAGGCAAGGCAATGACTGAGCATGCATCAGCTACCTTTGCCCCACTGTTTAGCTACACCAGCTAGGCGAAAGTTTAACGCGTTGAGAACGCTGCTTTGCTCATCGCCATGGGCTATGGTAATATGGTGAACGTAGCTCACCTCTATCAGGAAACTCAAGTCCTGCCTCTGAATGTCCACTATATCATGCAGGCAAAAATCTACATTGCGCAGTCCCATACCCCAGAACATCCGGGTTATCGTCTCTTAACACGCCCTCCACCTGCTAGCCACATGAAGAAATCTACCATAGACGCGTACCGCTCACATGCTTCGGTGTATCCTACTTATCTACCGATACCTGACCTCGTCAAGCGTATCAACACAGAAACTGTCGAGCAAGTCATTAGCAGCTAGGAACCCAACAGAGTCCTCAACGCTCCTCCGCCGGTCTCCGACGTCATGGCTAGAGAACGTAGAGCCAAACTATCCCAGCTGCGTTCCGGCTTCTCCACGCTGCTAAATTTATTCAAATGCCGTCTCAACTCATGCTTCGACAACGCCACGTGCAATTGCCCTGACTGCCTCTTCGATTGCCCAGCCAACCCCACGGACCTCACACCTGAGGATCTATGGCTTCACACAGACAAAGCTGCTGAATTCCTTCATTTTTCTTAAAAATGTTATACCATGTATTACTGGCAAACTAGGTTAAGGGAGTATGTAAAAACAACAAAAACAACAACAACTTCGGCATCTCGCCGCATGACTATCAGTATCTCTTCGTCTGCAGTTCCCAGCCAGGCAGCCAACTCACCGCCGTGGACACGCTGGAGTCGCGGCTTTTCTCCATCTCCCAACTAAACCCAGTTTGGACTCCGGCGGGGACGCCTGATCTAACAAGGGCTACTCAGCAACTAACCCACTAAGAGCGAATGGCTTTCAAATTCTTCCTGCCTTCTTTTCAGTGCTGTTACCCACCTGGACGAGTTGAAGAGATCAATACCGAACTTCACCTGATACGGCTCTTAAATACTTTAAAGCAGTTTTTGGACTTTCGGCATACTGTCCCCGTAGATGCAGGAGACAATTGATCGGGAAGCTAAGAAACCCGATGGTCCTTTAAGCTAAACGGAATCTTCGCATCGAGCCAAACTGCCCGTCCGGTTTTATAACCAAATAAATTTGGTCCAGTAGTTCCTATTCAACAAAGCCCTGGTATTTAATTCCACTCACATTAATCTAAAAACAGTGTGTTTGCTATCATATGACCAGTTATTGGTCCTGGAGCGAACGAGTTACCAACTGATGAAGTGCTATCTCCTTGTGCTATCCTATTCTAGATTTCCTTATTTCAGATTGCTACACATGGGGTTAGGGACCAGCGGATGTGAGGTATGTGTAGATGCGGCTTAGGACTCATCATACATCGCGCTGGCGACCACCGTCATGTGTCGCAACATCGTATTCCGATTGGAAAGCAGTGCGTATGGTTGAGAAAGAGTGAGGAAAATGCTTCACAAGTCAGCACTGTTAGGACTCTAGCCTGAACAAATGCTAGCAACATTTCAGGCTTTCATGGGGCGTCGTGCTTGCCGCAATGTCTTTGTGTCTTCGGTCTGACCGCCTCCACATGATGACATTAAAGACTGGGTTGGAGACACACACACATGCATGTCCAGGCCCGTGCCCAAGTAATTGCAGTTCCTGAAGTACCATTTAGGTTCGTCACTGCAAGTGACCTTATCCCAAATGCGCCCAATGATGCCACGAGCGAACGCGCCTGACAATCTCTTATAAGCCAATGTCACCTCTCAGGCAATGAGTTTGTACATGGCCTGTGAGGACACCGCCAGTCCGGTCCCAATACCAGGGCTTGCGCCGAGGCGGGACAAACAGCGCGCTGGAGATCAACCAACGAGAACTGCCACCCGAGAAAGCCACTCCCGATTTCGTACACAATACACCCTCCTACGGATGGATTACAAAGCTACACCCTTTTTATTGTATTTTTCCTTGGGGACTCCAAAAGGCGTTATTAGACGGTGAAACCACTGAAGTCAGCGTCACAGCAAACACCACGTTGTACGGATAATGGTTGTCCTTATCGATGGCATGCGTGGGACTAGTGTAGGGCCATCCTTGCATTGGTGGTGACTAGGACTGGCCTACGGTCACAAAGGAAGTGGCTCTTTTGAAGGCTATGGTTGAAGGGGAATATGAACTGGGATGGCAAAAACCTTATTATTGAGGTCAAGTAAAGTAACCCCTCACGTCTTCAAGTGATGAGCCTATACACTTCAGTCAGTTAAATCACCGTGGTAACCAAGGAACATGGCAGGAGCCGGGAAATGGACGCCAAAACGGCATTCAAAGCAACCTAAGTGCGAAAGTGAACGGCAAAACTTGTAGGAAAAAGAAACACACCTATTTGAACAGCATCAATGTGCTGATTCCTCTGGCCTTCCATGTAAATGCTTTCTCACCAACATCAAACGAATTGTCGCAGCTCTATAACACAAGTCGCACGGGAAAATACTGGATAAAGTACTGCAATTAATTATTCTTCTGCCATTGCTTTGCATTTTCAATAATGAAGTTAGACAGTTGCAGAATAATTCTCGAAAAAATAATCTCGACAAAAAGCAGCCACACCTACCTAATTCGAGTGGGTACATGAAAAAACTCAGAGCCTAGCAAAAGAAGTCTGCAGTTCTCTTACATTCCGATGCAGACCGACCGGCAGCAGGACGGGTGAGAACAGAATATCAGCGAATAATGCAACCTGCGACAGGATGAAACAAAAGCCCAGCACTTTGCTGCAACCGATGCTACGTATAACCCCTATCTTGCGTTTATGCTTAGGATGTCTCGTGGATAGATACAGTAACTAGTTTGATACACTGAACTGTTCCGGTTTAGGTTATGGTTGGACGAATTGGTCAAACCACTGAGTACAGATAACTGTCAGGTGGTTAGAGGTGAGAGGATGCACACCAATGCAAGCCCTGATGTGCTCCATGCCTCAAACATGTATTTACTCAGAATATCATAAATTCACGTTTATACTCTTATTTGATATCGAGGGAACACTAGCCATGTAGTGACTGAATCAGCGTCACCTCTGACCAATCTTGGTGTTAATAATAGCACCAATTTTAGTATCATTCAACTGTTTTGCTTGTAAATAGTAGTAGTAATAGTAGTAGTTATTTTTTTTACTAGCCGCAGGATCAGGCCCGATCTTCTTGAGTCTATCTTGACATCGTCTGTAGGTGAGTGAGGATAAGTAGCGCGGTAGTACCAGCGCAATAGTCTACTGTCACTTAGGACTGAATCATGCGGTGTTCTGGCCTGTACTGCAGAAGGTGGTCAACGTCCGAACTCCTCAGTTTCAGTCTTAGCAGGGAATCTTCGCTGCAGTGCGTGATGGTAGTTAGTGCGGTAGACAGCTGTGACGACTACAATAACTTAAAACTGACCCCTGACGTGCGTTCCCTTCCCTGCACTAACCCGTTTGGAGCATGCGGTAGACTTCCTCGAAATCAATGGTCGAACTACCATCACCGTTAATTTTCTTGTTCATTGTTTCTTACGCTCGTTTTGTTTACCATTACTCTCTTACTATTTGTTTAAAGTTCGCATTTGTCCCGCACCAACTGACATGACGCATTTTGCATCCATCATGCGCACACTAGATTTATAATCGTTTAGTAAATATTACTAAAAGTAACAGGAACCATATGATATGCTGAAAGCGAATGTATCAACGTTATTCAGAAAAACACACCACAGCAAGCGAAAAATGAATGAAAACAAAGCGAGTTCTGTGTAGAAGTCCAGTCTTCAACACGCGCGTGCATTTGTTTTTATAAATAAGAGAATGAGTGACAAGGTGGGTAAACGACACCATTGTCGGAAACACACATGCATCCTAATTGTGTCATCAAACAGAAAAATAGTTCCTTTATTTCTGGATAATACACCTTCGCTATGTGATGAAGGTGGTGGTTTGTTAGTAAATAAAGCAAGTATCGTACCTCCAAACTAAATAAAGCAGGAATTTTCTCTCTCTAAAATACAGTGTCATTCCCTGTATACCAATGAAAATGGTATATTTCGCGGACTTTTAAAGCGATAAAACAGCATGCGTAACAGATTTTATTTAACTTCCTTAGCTGAGCGTCAACATCCTTATGGCCTCCTGATGTTTAAAAAGACACAAATATCCTTCGCTTACACTTGGATATAAAATTCATCAGAAGACCGTGTATGGATGAGCTTGAAAAATATGCTGCTATTGACGTCCTCAGTCTTTTTACTAATCTACTGTGTTTCTGGGCAGTGAATGCGTTATCGTCTTTACTGCATATTTTATTCCGTTCAAACGCAGTAGAAATAATGTTGTGAATACGGTAAAAAGGTAAAACATGAGAGTTGAATGAACTCGACTCTACCTTCACGAAAATAATTTTACTGTGTGGCCTGGTGGACTGCACAAGAGGGCCGTTTTCAGCGTGCTTAGCAGCTGAAATGTGTTTAAGTGTACAGAACGCGCCAGAATTCGTGCAACATGCCAAAATTTGCGAAAGATTGATACGCTTTCGCTAATCGGCATTGACTCATGTTATGATACTGATTTTCGTGTAGTAAATTCTTAAGTTATTTCAGTCATGATATGATGCAGGCTTATAAACGAGCTTCGTCCAGACTACTAAGGAAACGTATGTACTGTAAAAAGAAACTGCTTAAATAGCATGCGTTTTTATCATTGATTTTGACTGCCTTTATAAATTCAAATATATTTATGGAAAACAAACACGAAAAATTATTTCTGGCTCTTGTTTGGTAGCAAATCACGCCTTCTTTAAGTTTTATCCTTAAAGGGAGTGTATCTATCGGTTTTCGAGAAAAAATTTATGAGTTTTTGGCAAAAGTAGCTTATGCAGACCCACTCAGATACCCCTAGTCCCAGCATTCTGTCCTGCAAAACGGTGGTTATAGAGTGTTGGAGGGTGGGGAAATAGGATAGGCGCAGAAGCAAATTTTTAGAAGCAATTTTAGTCGAAGTTGCTTCCTGAGGCCGCTGGAAGTACACTGTTCCGCATGAAAATTGAAGGTGTTGGCGCCGCGGACTACAATAATCTTACTGCAGAACAGTAAGATGAGCCTCGGGTTAATTGAAGTCGATGAACCCCTAACCACTATTTCAATTTTTTCGGGAAACTCAAGAAACCTGCAATTTGCTACTCGGGTTCTTCCGCAATAAGTTTAACAATAATACAGATTAGGGAAAATCGACAGATATAAATCAACAACACTACTAAATACAGTAAAATAAATAATGCATTTAGCATTTATTAAAGTATATTCCAGTGCGTGTCCTAATTCTCCACCCACAACAACCTATAACCACCGTTTTCGTAGGAAAACATGCAGGTAGTAGGGATTAATGAGTGGGCCTACATAATCTATTGTTGCCGAGTTTTTTTTACGATAGTGAGGTGTTCATTCATAATACATCGTATCCGTCATTCTTTTAAGGCTGCCTTTACTGTATAAAGCATGCCCCATATCTATTGCCATATTTTATGAGAATTATGTGACTTCTTCGTAAAACTCTAGGTGAAAACGAACTTTTCCCTTAACAGGATGTACACAGTGCGCAGTTTGTATATCTTGAATTCGAGTGTAGCAGTCAGCAGGTCTCAAACTTATTCGGCAATTAAGTAACTGCTTTAAAAGCAAAAGATTGCCTTTCTTTAAGTATAACATTTAAAGAAAATCAGTATCACAACCTGAGGCAATGCAGACTAGCGAAAGCATATCAATCTTTCGCATATTTCAGCATTTTGGACCAAGAACGTTCGATGAGAATGTTATGAATAAACGACCATCCTTATAAGTGTATTTAGTAAGCTCAAGCCATTATTTTGGATCAGCTTCAATTTTAGTACCATTGCCAACTATCATACAAAACTGTAAGCAAAAAGCAAAGATAATATTCCGAAGATACATTTTGGATTGCGGAAACTCCGTGGATTTATCTGGATAACTATTGTACTAGGCACAGGCAAGCAAAGGCACGAGTAGGAGGAAGCGTAAGTGAAAGGGGAGACACGATCGCTAGAACAAGAGCATAAGTAGCCTGATGTTTCGGATCCTCCCTCAACAATGTTATTTGATTCTGCCACTGAGGATGAATTCGCGTGAGAATAGTAAACATTCGGGTGAAGAAGCTCTCGTGCCAGCGAACGTGTCCCTCTCCTGTAGGCCAAATGCCAGACACTAAGTAGCCTAGTGACACTGCGTTTGTTGACTTAACAGAGACCTCGAGTAAGTTAACATGAGCGGATGGTGAAAGCTGCAACATTCAGCACATCAAAGTTATTCCTTATTGCTGTTACTACTAATTGTTTTAAGTAACCAGATTTTATTGACGGCTTTTATTCATGAGGCATGCTCCATTAAAATGGTCTCGACGAATTGGTGTTAGTCACAAGACCGTCAGTACTCACCTCGCATGAGGGACCAACTATTCAGTTTTTATCCATCCTTCTTACATGTATGCACGTGTTAATCTTAATAGTAAAAAGCAACTTGATGGTCCTTTCTTATGACATTACGTCCTAATACACATTCATCCCGCCGAATTGGCCGCACGAATGATTGTGGATGCATATGCTGGAACTCAAAGTCCACTTAACAGCGAGCATTTCATAATGCTGGTACAATTTCGCCAGAAGACATACTTCGCCTTGGTTGGAGAGACTAATGAATATATCAAGGAAATTATAATTTAGATCTCTGTCTTATCGGCAAAACTGTGCATAACAAAGCTAGAAATGAATGCCTGCAAACGACAGCCGTCAATCTTATGACGCCGTTACATCGATAAAAAGTGTAGTTTCGGCAACACGAAGCTGATTCAAATTTCCTATAACCTGCTCAACTTAAACGTCTAAGATGTTCATTTCGTGGGGATGATGAAAGTGAGCAGTAACTGCCCTTCATAGATGTGCTAGTCAGGCGAAGAACCAAAAGTCAAGTGTAGAAAACAGTTTACATAATGGGGACGAGAGCCACAGAGATTCTCCGTTTTCACAGCAACTATCCGGTAGCTCAAAAACCAAAACGGCTCAAGACCCACTGCTGCAACTTGGCAGAAAAAATAATACGAGGTCCCCTTACCGACGCGACCAATTTCTGCGGGATGGCTATCGAAGGGAAGTTAAAAGTCGAAGCAGCCGTGACCTAACGCCGAAAATGGCACCGATTTGGCATACTTCGCCATACATGGAAGACGATACAGTGGCGACCAAGCGCAAATTGTTGTGACCCTGTAGCGCCCTCCACCTCTCATTCAATGCCACGCATGAGGTCACATAATTGCAGTTCTGTGCCTGTCCCTACGACAGCCCCAACCCGTGCAAACGCTTGCCGCCTGTGGCTGCTACCTAGCACGCATGAACTAGCGACTGCTTCCAACGATCGGGCCAATTAACTTCAAGGCCGATTCAAGCAAAGACCTTTATGAGCACTGTGATGACTGCCACGCTCACACACTTCAAATGCCACCCCTTTCTGAGAGCGTATGCCCGCTTTTTCGACAGTTAACTTCTACCTATTCTTCACTACTTCTGTACGGAATACACTATTCCTTCCATCTGGCGCCTCACTTCTCTTCTCACACGGTATCAGGGTCTGAAGATAGCGGTGACCAGTTGCTTGTTGATATTGCAAATCGACCCAAAGATGCCATGGAAAGGCATGGGCTAATTCAATACCGATAAAAAGTAACGTAAGTGAAACGCGGCTCGTGTCTAACGTGTCCTTGCATTTACTAAGGTTAGACTGAAAGCGTATTCGGATCGACCATAAGTTGCTACCCAAACCTTCGACACGGGTCACTGGTTTGAATTCAAATCCGTAACCAAGGTGATTACTCAAAATCATATATAGACAAATCGATAATTGATTTAATCCTGGTTTTCGGATGAGATGTCAGTTTATATTTTGGAGCTAGTAGAAAGTTGAAACGCCGGTGGGGGCTTCTAGCTCAGTTGGCTAGAACGTTCGCAGAACTAAACTCATCTTCTTGCTGCCATGGATTCGAATCGCATTGAGGCCGCCGAATTATTCACCATTGGTCAAATGGAGTATATAAATGGTCAAATAGATTATATCAATGACACGGATAACTGGAGATTATCTCTTGAAGCGCCAGACCGAATATAGAACAGTTGACAGAAAGTTATTCTTACTATAGTTTGTGCGCTGATGGAACGTTGAAAAATTAATTTGTTAATTATTTCGAGCCTTCAACTTCGTGTTGGAGTTCACCCTCCGAAATACCAGCAGCAACAAAAAGGCGAAAAGGCAAGTCAATAGATGATCACTGACACAGGTTTGGAAGTTACCGCGCATGGCTTTGTACAACCACGCAAAATCAATACATCAATTGCTTGAGCTTGCCGGCCGCCCTTTATGAAGGCTCTAGTCAAGATGCCAAGACTATGCCTCTGCAGAGCACGATAATGACACCCAACTAGCGCACAGGGAACAGTTCCGACTTGTGCGTACACCATTTTAGGTTAAATGACAGTGATACAGCATCATAACCCTTAGATATTTATGCACCCTTGCTTTTAACTAGCAGGCGTTTCCATGTTAGACCATCTTAAAACGTTCCTTGTGCTAGAAAAAAACAATCAAAGAGCACATGAAGGGCATGCCAATGACTTAACGGCTGGTTAATTGCCAGCTAGTGAGACCTATATGGCTTTACTTGTCAAATGTTTGTAGTCGCCCTTGTTGAAGACAATCGAAGCCACTCATCGGGAATAACATCATCTCCTTAGGTTTGCACGATTATCATATGGAGCCATGATATTAGTAGCAACATGGAACTTGTAGATCTTAGCCTGAATGCTTTTCTCTCCGGATAACATTTACTTGAACAATCTCACTATCGTAGCGTATTCAAGAAGGCTGTCAGGTATTCAATGGTTTGAATGTTTAGTCAACTCAGGATGAGTAACGAAGCCTTGAATTACAAGAAAATAATGCCCACTAGATGGCAACATTTTTAACTAGTTCGATTCTGGTTCTGCGTTCTAAGACATCCATGATGTATGTGCAAAATACATTTGGTGTGACAAGTTGCTTTTCACCAACTGACATGGCGGACGATAAAGCGCGGCAGACTTAGTCAACTAACCTAGTCAAACTAAACGGCGAGGAAATATGTCTTCGGGTATGTCCTATAACAACTTTTAAGAGAAGACAGTTCTATAATTTGTAATTTTTTATGATATTCAGTGGGTAATTGACTGGCTGTAAATTTGCAGGGAAAGTACGCAAAAATGCTCAGATGACTCAACGTCGGCTATCAGTCAAACCGGCTAATGAGATTTAAACACAAAAGAACCAGACGGTACTAAGTGAATGGCATTATATAAACGTACGAGTTTTTTTAACATTTTGTGTCAATAAAATACGACACTGGAAAGTATTGTGTGATGTTTATCAATTCAACTTCGAATTCCAAACTACGAATTATCTCTTGAAATCATCCTATTTTACATAATAGATCACTAAAGGGAGGAAAGATGGTTAGGTTCGACCTTATTTCGAAAGAGTAAACGGTTTACGAGTGTTTGGGTGGGAAGAGGAGAAAAAGGCGATGGTTTTTCGTAATGTCTACTAATCAAACCACATTATCCATACTCATGAAGACGGGCTAAAGCGAGAATCAGACAGCTAGGGCGCAGAAATTGCGGATATATACATATTTTTCGAAGCTCACTTAAAAATACTTCAGTATTTTAACCTTAGCAGTTTCGAACATATGTTATCTAGATGTTAATAAATAAAATTAGATGTGTAGTTTAACTCTGTGGTAAAAATATTTCGAAATGTCAATATTTCATTGTGCGGCACCATTACGTTAAAATTGATTATTTAGACAATCTCCCTTAAGATTGGGTAGAATTTGCGCTACTTCTATGGTAATGGCATCAGTAGTGCTTCGAACTAAATTAGAGGCTCATGCAAAATCATGATGCCGTTAGCAATAACACAATTTCCGGAACGTTACTTTCACTAACGCAACAAAGTGTAACTGAACAGCTACAGACTTTAAGAAGGCCCACAGTGCACCCACCTAGAACACTATTCTACATAATGGGAGACTTATCCTCATTATAGGCCTCAAATCTCATCTGTATTTCTAAAAAAGAGGTTATTCTTCGGCATTCGAGCACACATTGATGACTTCTGAATGACCTAATAAACTATTGCGGCCCATGATAAATGCCATCACATATGGACCCAGACCAACGTATAGGTATTCACTGTTGGCAATGGGCATGTTAGGATATACCATCGTGTGGCTTCAGAGAGTGCTTAGATTTGAAATCAACGAAACCTATGAAGATATTCTAAATAGAAATACTGAGCTTCATATGGGGGCGGGAGGTTTTTCGCATCTAAAATGAGAATTATGACAAAAAGGAAAGAAACAACTGCCGTAACGACAACCGGCTAGGGGTGTGTTGGGCATAGTGAAAAAATTAATCATTGCCTTTTTTCTTTCGCCACCGTGCCTACATTCAGTTTTACGGGACTTCATTGAAGTGGAATCTGCCAACTACATCCTCGGTAGCTCGTTTAAATCTCCATAAAAATCAGTCAGAAATCTCAGGGCTCTTTACTCCCGTCAATGGCTTTTTCATGTTCACAGTATTTTTTTCCTAGTTTAGATCTGCGATCGGGAGCCTTTTTGACTTTTTGAAGATTTAATTCAATAAAATGTGAGTAGAATACGCATCTTTGGAGTTACCAAAATAACCTTAATATGAAGTCTCTCATTCTAATTTTATGTGAGAAAACCAGATGCAATCGTCAAAAGAGCCACACATGGCTTGCGAGCCATAGGTTCCCGACCCACGACCCACGATCCAGACTGCGGATCAATAATCACCTGGATTCGGTGATTATCTTCCAATTATCGAAATTAAACAAACAGGTAGGCGTTCAATCTCAAAAAAAAACTTCATGCGGCGTTAATTTGACGACTGAGGGGAAATTAATTACTTATCATTCTTACAACTCCATATGTGTAGCTGTTTTCGTAGGGCACCCCTCGCGGCGATTCGCTGTTATTTCCAGAACAACCAAATGAAAATAATCCATGTTTATTGAATCATGTGACATTCGAAACGACACGTTCTGTCACAAGGTTGTGCAGATTTTACTCGGGCCACTAATATAAGTGTTCGTTTTTATATGAAAAGCACAAAAAACTAGGCCTGGGTTGGGTATATCGCATTCAAACTACTACAAATGCCAAGGGATGAAAAGTGGAAACGGCATACACGTGGTTATACAGTAACTTACATTGTTAGAGTTTTGTCCTTTCTTGATCAACGTACTGTCCACGAAAACAAGAAATATTAAAGCACGTTGACGTGAAATCGGAACACGCTCCAGGCCATACCTTGTGGGCTCTTGGCCCTACTTACGTGTTGTTTAAATTTATCAATAAC
>JAYGXS010001339.1:0-14402 GCA_036362985.1 Ligula intestinalis
CCCTATGTAACGAAAAATCAGCCCTCATGACTGATTGACTTCTCTTTTTAGACGGGACGAAATCACTGTGTGGGTGTAGTTAAAGTTTATTAACTTGAAGTAGTTTTAAATGTCACTGTGGCTCGCGTACTGTCTGAGTTCCGCTGGCGTTCTACATCGTCCGCGGTCGTTGATTCCACAAGCGGCGACAGACAGTTTTACTTGCATCGTTTCGGGCCATGCTTCTCAGCCAGCAGATTTCGGATTTTTTCTTCGATGTCGTCAAACCAGTCCTCGGATTGACGGCATCGATGACCGCAATCGCTCAGAACGATAGAATAGAGAACTCTTCGTGAGCAGCAACAATGTGACATGCAGTGGCATTCTCCTTCAGCGTCTGCAGTTGGGTTCGTTAATTACCGAAAGCAATAAACAGATAATTTAAGCGGATATGCATTTAAACTACTCACCCACATTACCGCGAATATTACACCCTACATCAACGCAAACTTTCAACCTCTTATTTACCAGATAGCAGATATGTCTACAAAAATAAACTTTGGTATATTAACATTGCAGTTGGCTCATGTGAACATGACATAGAAAAAATGCAGTGAACGTGTTGTATGCTGCCATTCCGCAAACACGTCATCTTTTTAACCTTTTATATGGCATAGCTTTTTGTAAAACAAAGTGATTTGTAACTATTTTTTCTACATCCACTACTTTTTTATTCATTCCTTTACCTTTTGCATGGAGTTTTCAGGGCTTAAGTTATTTACTTCAAATATACTAACTAATGCTTACTGATTATGATAGACTCTCATATTGAATTTAATGCTGCATCTTGGAAATGACGAGCGTTTGAGCCGTTCAACTATTGGAATCGTAAACTGCGTTTGCCACCAAAAAGTCCTGATGATTTCTGCTTGTCTACTATGTATCAACTCACTGCACACTCCCATATCCCGAAAGCAACTTGAATGTCATGTCCTATGGCTCGTATCGGTCGTTATTTATATTAGTTGGCTGCACCGAATTATAACTACTGTAGAATATAAGTAAAAAATTTATTGTCAATTAAAGTAGTGCTCACTGACCGCGAAATGCAATTCAGCCAGCATGTCTGACGTAAATTACAAGAGGCCCCTAAAAATCACTTGAAGGGGAACGGGAATGTATAAAAAGAGCAGAGATGCAAAAACTATTGCAGGTAGGTTTGCTATTCAGAAAAGCATAAAATATAATGACATATGAGTGACTAGGGAAGAGAGGCGTTTGTTAAATAGCAGCGTACGACACGCTACTATGGAATGTTCACCTGAACGATTGATAATATAAATAAACGGTCTATTGAAATCAAAGCAGTAGTAATTTGGTAGGCATATCTAGTTTTATATAGCCTATAGCCACAGCAGGAAATGGCTGGAGTCGTTTACCGTATCTGGTGCAGTTGTGGACAAAGTAAATATGTCGAAGAAACCGGAAGATTACTCTGGACGTGAATGGCCGGTGGTGAGAAAGAAAGACGCCAGCTCCCATGTTGCAGCTCATTTCACGGGACCCGGCCATATTTTTAAGTTTGACGAGGCCGAAATCCTCGCAAAAGGTGATAAACGCGTGAGCCGCGAGCTGCTCGAGTCATGTTTCGCCGGACCCCAGTCCATAAACAAGCGCAGTGATTTCGCGTTCCCAGATTGCGTACTGAGACATTGCCTGGGAAAGAGAATCAGTCATGTGAGAAGGGCCGGGCTCCTCAACAGCCCTGACAATAGCAAGCATAATTGTCGCTCAATCACCAAGACCACATCCGACATGGACGACGAAATGACGACAACTAATGAGTCGAACACAAAGTGTCAGGCCAGCCCCGCACCAGTTAAGACCAAAACGGGGGCTACAGAAGTGAGTAATTAACATACGCACGCAGATGACCATTACGAATTATTAATACCGAGCAACTTGTGCATGTTTCAATCCTTTTTGCGCATGACTTTGACTATGATACCATTACCCATGATAAAGGATTCCCGATGGAATCCAGAACATCAGGAAAATAAACCTCGTGTTCCAGTGATCGCATCTTCTTCTTCTAAAACCCCATATTGTTATTCCTATGATAAATAAAAAACGTCCTTTTCTAGGCTACCTTTTTAGACAGTGCTTCTGCTCGACATTCATATTACCTTTCTTCATGGTAATGTTAAAATGAGACAGAAGATTTTTGGCAATGTTTTAAAACATACCTGGATGCAAGCAATTTAGTTTGACTGGAAATTTAAGAGCTTTATTTTTTTTCTTTAAAATGAATTATTTTTTGCCATAGTGGATTTCTCTCAGGATCGGTTATAAGCTTGCAAATACAAAATAGAGTGGCCATATATATGGCCGTTTGCTTATTTGTGATAAAGGCAATGTGATAAAACAAAATGTGACTTAACCTTTTTTGTTACTACATTTTGTGCAAGGAACTTCAAAAGTTAGTTAAACGTTATTACTAATACATAAATCCTTTCTTTTTTCTGAACGTAGATTCACTTGGTCGCACTTATATCTGAACAATTTGGGTTCTGGAAGTGATATTTTTTAAACTTTCCTCACCTCTTTTGGAGTTCTTAGCACAATGCACACCACTAAAGTGTTTGATTTTGTTGTGCCTAATAGCAAATAAAATTCCAAGGATATGAGACAACTCCCGATTTCGCCAAAATTGATATACATTTCCCCTAAATAAACTTGAATAAAAGGACGATTTTCCTGAAAAAAAGGCAATTGCGGGATTAAATCTACACAGAGGATCAAAATATCATGATTAAAAATATGCTTAACTTCCAAGTTAAATTTCGTCCTAGAAGTTGGATATATATTATGTACGTACATTATGCAAGGTATCTGTTTTAGGACGATTGACTCTTGTGTCAATGAAGTCTGGTCGAGATCAAAGGCTGGAATAATCGATTGCTCTCAACTGTCAGAAACCTACGTTTTCTGAGACATTATCCATGCGGGTCTGCTGATGTTCCTAACGGATTTTTTGCAAAGCCATCAGTAAAGACAGCTGGCTTCTTTCAAAGGCGGCTTTTAATCTTTATCTCCGAGCGCAGGTCACAACGGATCGCGGAAAAGTCATTTAAGTCGCCTGTTCTCTTCCGCTTTTGACTTGGTTGTTCCCCTTCTTCAACCGAAAGTTTATTAATTCATTTGCAACCATGTCTACATCTGGAAGAAACATAATTAAATTCAGGTATGTGGTTAGCAGAGAAACGCTCTGTATGGAGCCTTGCTCGTTATGACATTAACACGGACTTGTATGTTTTAACTAGAAGCAGCATATTGTTCACTTCCGGCACCATGATGAAAGAACCACCAAATTCTGACACATATAGTAGGTTGCCCAATATATTCATGTACTTAACAATTAAACAGCCTTTGTCAGGTTATATGTTGTCTGATGTTTCAATATGTGCGTTCAGAATTTGTTTGTACTTTGTAAATTAGTTCATTTTTAATTATTTGCAACTCAAAAGATAAATTGGCGAACACACGTTTGTTTTCGATACATTCTCGTCAGGCCTTTACATTTATGTGGTGATGAATAAACTATATTGGTTGTCAAACAGATAAAGTGTTCTTGTTGTCACGGTGGGGAGGAGGGGGGAGGAAGGGGGGTGGGGGAAGTTGGGGGAGTTGAGATCAGAGTGTCAATATCTAGACGGCCCGGCGTCCACGATGGCCGATAAGGTGTGCGTGACTGGACTTGAGACTTGGTCGTCTCTGTGGGGGCCCGTTTCCGAGGCCTGTGGGCCGCTTTCCTTATCTTTCCAATATTAATTGTTACACGTAGAATTTATACTGCCCAATACCTAAACGCCTAAAACCCAAGGGTTACACAACATTAAGGACGACAACCTCTGTGAATAGAGAATATTTTGCGTGAATTATTGCATTTTGGCAGAACTTTGAATCCTTTTTAAAAAGGTGCGTTTTTTCTCATTCCCTAGTTAGAGACACTGAAATTTCATCATTTTATTCAATTTGATTATCACCTCTGAATGAACTCTGCCTAAAACAAAGATTTGAATTTTTTGTTTTATCAGGCACCACCCAAGCTAATTAAGATCAGCGCACAACATTTATTTGTTATTTACCTTTTGCACCAATGCAAAGCTGTAAGAAAGCCGCTGCACATTGCTTGCAGGTCAAAAAATTAACTTTGGCGAAAGGATTTATCTTCTTACAAGTCCCAACGAAGGACAATTTGCTCTATAGTTCTTACAAGAAGGGTCTTGTGGGGGTCAAATATCCCTAGGTAATGAGTGGCAATTTAAGAGAAAAACAAACAAATAAATGCACAGAATTTCTTAAAAAGCCGACTTAAGGCAGAAACAGTAGATGCATTCATGGTCAAATAATAAGGGTGCAAAATTTACGCACAAATGCATATAATAATCCCTCCAGTTATCCGTGCAAATGTGTGCCAAGATTATCGTATCTCCGAAACGCATACCAGGCTGCAGCCACGGAGCCGTTTGATTGGGCGTGACAAAGTTTTACTTTTACTTTTACCTTAGTTCAATAAAATGGACATTATATACGTTCTGTTTTATTTTCAGTCCAGACTGCCTTTGGAAAGATTAAAAAAGAATGACGAGGATGTTTCCCATCAACTCGCATAAATCCTGCCTATTGGTGACTAACTAGGTCATTTAAACGGTTGCGCAGTGCTTTTTAGGCATCCCGCCTCAGTGGAATTATTGTGTTTAGTATTCAGAGGCCTATTATATAGGCCCTCTTGGTAGTGCAGAAGGCAAGCCTATGTTAATCAAGTCACCAGGCTTTAAAATATATAGACCAGCGTGGTTTGGTTAATTATTATGAAGCTTTAAATCTACGACGTGGACATCTGAAATGCAATTGAAAGGAATCTTAAGGCGCGTTTGTTAAAGTTGCTTTGGGTACATAGAAACGACTTTGGCATACCATATGCCTTTCTTGATCTAAATATGAGCAAAATAAGTGTGTTTTAAAATAACTTGTTAACCACAGAGACATAAACAATTTATTTCGAAAATATTTTTTAATTATCTTCAGCAGAAAGTTGCTGCAGTCATTATAATAGGGAGTAGGCATACAAACAACAGAACACCGGGAAATCACAGGCAATGCACAAAGAGTAAAGACTGCAATTGTCGACATCCGGAAGATAGTTCTTTCAATATCTCGCAAAATGTAGTGTACATTAAGTTTCCTTCAGAAATACGCTAAGATCATACGCTGATGAGCTAAGATTGAACTGTTTAAACCTTTAAGTTGCCTTTCCCTAAACATGCGGGTATGTGTTCCCTTACTCTTTCAAACAAGTGCCGGCTCGTGCGACCAATATATCCTGCCCCACAGGAACAGGTAAATGAATATATGCACATTGGAGTGGTTTTGGCTGGCAGTTTATCCTTTATCTCTCCATATAGGACGGAAGTAGTCGAGAACAATACATGGGCGTTGGCTGCTGGGAAGGTAGTTGCTACGGCTTGACTCAGGCGCCTCCTTAGTAGTTTGCTTAGTCCGTCCCCTTAAAATGGGACTCTGATGAAGAAGCTTTTCTTCTCCACTGTTAATACTGAGGGCTTTCGCGGCCTTTTAGTCATGTTTTTAGCGATAAATCGACAAGGATCCCCATTTTGTCGAAACACGCCTTCAACAATCTTAAGCTCCTCTTCAATGCTATCAGTCGAGCAAATCCTCTTCGCCCTTTGCGTCAAACACCGTACTAAATTGCATCTGAAGTTCAACGGTATGAAACTAGCGAAATTGATGTATTGCCGGACCACGTCTTCTTGCAGTATACCCTACGTTGAATGCTCCCATCGGCTCTTTTACGCAGTACCTTGAAGACTCAAACCATCACATGGATGCCAAAGAGGCCTTCCGAGTGATTTACAAGGTGCCTTCAAGCTACTCAAAACTCCTCGGCCAGCGTCTTTTGGCGACGGCAGAGGCGGCCGCCATCAGGCTACGCAGACCGCTGCTATGTGCCCAAGAGAATTTCAATGCGGCGCCCCAGTTGCCATGGGCGAAACTAGGTAACACGGCCACCCACAGCGGAACACAGGCCTCAGAAACGGGACCCCGCAGAGACGACCAAGTCCCAAGTCCAGCCACGCACACCTTTACGTCGGTCCTGGCCACCGGGCCCTCTAGATATTGACACTGATCTGAACTTCCCCAACTTCCCCCCCACCCCCTTCCTCCCCCCTCCCTCCCACCGTGACAACGAGAACACTTCATATGTCCCCCACTCACCATAGTTTATTCATACCACATAAATGTAAAGGCCTGACGAGAATTTATCGAAAACAAACATATGTTCGCCAATTTATCTTCTGAAATTTTCAATGGGAATTTTCACAAAGTTATTTGCAAATCAACAAGCCTGAAGTGGCAGCTCAAAAAACATAAAATTTCGGACACCTCCCTTTTTTTACCCTTACATAGATTTTAAGCAGTAGAGGGGCAGCTGGAAGCAGTTGGGCCGCTTAAACGGAAAACTCTGCTACTTAAAGTGCTCTGCTTATATGGTTTATCTTTTCTGAAAATTCGATTTCAATTAGACTGTTTTTCCGCGCTCTGGAGAGAAGTCTGACTTCGATTAGGGACATCCCAACGTTTCAATCTGTGTTGATCTTATAAACAATTTCGAGAATGGGGTCCATATATGTAGTGCGCTAAAGCAATCATAACTTGTCATGAGGAATCGATGGTAGGATTTCCAAATAATTGGTTCATAGATTCGGTACACTTTAAGCGAGGAAAACATGATTCAACGTGCAAAATTTGCCACATTATTACTAGCCCGACGCTGCTTCTAGAGAAGAATTGTTTAGAAACAGGGTAGTTCTATCTGAGCCCAAAAAAATCGCATGAAATTGCAAAGTAAACCTAAAATGTAGGTTTATCCACCATGCTTGGAGATGGAGGGAAATAGCCATTTTTAATTGCTTGAGATGAAACAGGCCATTTATACACAGCTCTACGGTCTATAGCTTTGCTGTCTAGATAGAGCATTTTAACAATAAACGTCCAAATAGTATTAGTTTCTTCTATGAAACGCCAGGCTATGCGTTAAAAAATCCATTACCAATGCCATTAAATAGCTCAGGTCGGGGGTCCTTCCACATTCGCCATATTTGCTGGATATTTTTCCATCGGATTACCATATTTTTCCTTCTTTAGGAAGCCAATTGACTGGATTTCCTCTTCATAATTATGTGAATCTTGAAACTTTGATGGACTACTATCATGAATCTAAAACAATTGATCCCTTTATGCACGGAATTTAAAAAAAAACGTGAACGTTGGAAGGGGTCGTGAAAAATTAGATGGTATGATATTTTTTTAAAACGCACGAACAATAGAAAAGTGTCTGATCAGTTTAAACGCCTGTTTGTTTTCCATTTTTGACTCTACAGTACTGCGCATAGATCATGTTTAGTGCCGAATTTTTCTGCAGGATTGAGAATCACCTGAAAACGGGCATTAACGTACGACAAAAAACTTTGAAGTAGTTCTGAATGACAAAAGGTAAATTTGTTACTAAAATAAAAAATTAAAAGTAAAATTTTCTTAATAATCCCCAGATTCTGGAGACTTAAAACATCGCTATGAATTGGAACAATCGACATAATTTTTTGTTTAGTTGAATGAATAACCTTAACACTTTCTTTGTATCAAAAACACGTTTCAGATGTCAAACTATTTTCAGCATATTTTTGCTTTTTCACTACAATTACTTACAGCTTGACATTTAAATTCGGACACGCTTTCAAAGATTTTCTGTTTCTCAAACATTGTGTCATTAACGAAGATGCTGTTCTATGTTCACATCAAAACTTTGAAAATAAGGTACCTTTTATATGCATAAACCAAAATACAATTTTTATGGGTTATGATTCTTATAAAGATAACCATGTAAGCCACATTTAAAAATTACTCAAAACAGCAAAACTCATTGTCGGGCAACATAAACATCGACAGCGAAAGACTGATACGGTTGTCTAAGAGATTAATAAAAAAAACTTTTATAATAAGTTATATCTTCTAAAATTAGCTTATTTAGGTATAAGGCTGATGAATGTGTGTGAATGTTACCTTTTTTCAAGGTAATGTCGACATAAAATAGACATTTGCGACCAGCTTCTGAATTTACTTCTAGTTAAATGATTGGATTTGGCTCGAAATTAAAGAACGCACTTTTTTCTTCATATTGGCAATGATGCACCATTACGGATTGCTACCAGGCTCTGTTGTAAACTAGTAGATGCAAAAGATAAAAGGCCGAAGGTCAACTTCGTTTTTAATATAATTCTTATTCTTCCGTGTGTTCCGTTTCTAAATTACGCATAAGCGAAAATTAAAACTGAAAGGGCATTTTTCCTAAATACAGTAGTCACTGAAGGTCACGTAACATACCGACATATGCAAGAGATTGATGCACTTTCGTAAGTGGGCGTTGACTAAGGTTGTGTTACTAACTGTCATGTGTTCGATTCTGAAGTCATTTCAGTCATGATAGGATGCAGGCTTCTCAACGAGTTTGTTCTGACCACTAGCAAAACGTATATAGTTTCAAAACCAGCTTCTTAGGTAGTATGCCTCCTTATAATTTATGTTGACTGTCTTTATAAATTCAAATATATTTTATGATAAACGCGCACGAAAAAATTATTTATTGTACTTTTTTGATAGCAAATTATGACTTTATTCAGTATAGTTCAGTATATTTAGGGTAGTAAGCAATGCCTTTGATGACCCTATGGAGAACGCTGCATGAAATATCAAACATAAAATATGTTACTATTAAAGAGTAAGCAACATATATACATGTGCAAATTTAGCCGCAGGTGTGTTAACGTGGCGTAAGATGGACTCTTGTGAGCATAATATTTAAACATAAAATACTTTACTATAAAATAGTGAGTAGCATATACATATGCAAAGTTTTATCTATAGGTTGGTGCAAGGCGCAAAGTATTGCACCTTCCTTTTGCATATGATCGGCAACTGGTGAGTAAATGTTCATCCAAATTCCGTTTGAATGCATCTGTGGAGTTCGCCATTACGACCTCCTCGGGCAGTCCGTTCCAGGCATCGATGACTCGTTGTGAGAACGACTGCTTGTAGACATCTAGATGGGATAAGGTTCCTCGCAGTTTGAGGGAATTCCCACGGAGGTTGGTTAAGAAGCGAATGCGAAGAAGTCATCAAACTTCAGGGCACACTCCCGATTCCTCAAGAGCCGGTACGTCTGTATGAGGTCGCTTCGGATTTGTCTGTACTCAAGAGGAAAAACGTTAAGTGCTTCTAGTCTACATTTGTAAGATGAAGCCTTAAGGCAATTCACCATATTCGTTGCTCTTTGCTGAACTCTTTTAAGCATCTGGTAATCTTTTTGCAACCATGGTCGCCACGTCTGAACGCCATATTCCGGATGTGAGTGCATAGATGTTCCATAAATTTTGCCAAATACTTATTTATCTATGTCGACAAATATTCGCTTAATGGCAAAAAACACTGTTTGCCCTCTTGGCTGTCCTAACACACTGTAAAGACGGCTTCAGGGATGGCACAATAGTGAAACACATATCTTTTTGTTAATTGACGTTCGATAGGCACCTTCCATTGAGTAAGAATTTGTGTGAGTCATCCGTCGCGCTCACTTTCTTTGTCATGGGCCGCAATGTGACACACTTCTCAAAGTTAAACCACACTAACGATTTTTGGACCATTCACCTAGGTGGTAAAGACCTTCATGCAGAGTTTGTTCATCATAAGCATTTCTGATTGGTTACCATATCTAAATATTATCTGCAAACAAGACTACATTTCTGACCAGCCCATGCCTACAGTCGTTGACATAGATGAGGAACAATTATGGCCCAAGGATAGCGCCCTGAGGCACTACACTCGCAACTGGCACTGAAGAGGATTTTGCGTTTCCGACGCACACTGACTGCGATTGGCCTATGAGAAAATTTCCTACCCAATTTAGTTAATTCCCCCTTTTGCCGGATTCGCCAACCTTGCAGAGAAGCCACTGGTGAGGGACACTATCGAAGGCTTTTTTAAAGGCTATGTAAACAACAGCTACTGAGTTATTTTCGTCTAATGACCTGGACCACTGCTCCATAGAATAAAGAATATTAGTCAGACAGGAATAGTTTCCTCGAAACCCGTGTTATGCACCGTCAAAGAAGTCTTTTTCTTCGAGGAACTTCATGGTGGGTTTTTGATAATCCTATCCATAATTTTACAACAGATGCAAGTTAGGCTCACTGGTCGATAGTTGTTCACGCTGGTTCTGGATCCACTCTTGTACAATAGAATATATGTTCGCAATATTCCAATAGGATGGGAGCAGGCCTTTCTCAAAGGACAACTGAAAAATGTGCGTTAGTTGTCTGGAAAGTTCCAAAGCCAGCTCTTGCAGTACTTTTGCTGGTATTTTGTCTGGACCCGGAGACTAAGCTTCATTAAGCACAAGAAGTTCATTCCTCACATCTTCTTCTGTGAAACGGAGGTTCACGCATTAGTTCAAATATGGTCTCGCCACCCTCTGAAGATTGACTTGGTGGTCTATAGACAGTCATGAAATGTAAAGTGGGTGCACCACGTGGTTTCAGTTTAAGCCATAGCATTTTACAATCATGAGAGGAACAAATATTGCCCAATGATGCCCTTCTTGACAAACATTGTTATTCCTCCTCCCCTCCTATGCATCCGGTCCCAACAAAAAACTTGGAAGTCTTCGGGTACAATTTCGGCATCCACTACGTCGGCCTTTGGCCAAGTATCTGCAATGGATATGACATCCGGCTGTAGGTCAGCTATACAAACTTTGAGCTCGTCAATCTTTTGAAGCAAACTATGCACGTTCGTATACAGAAACGCAGCTTCTTTAACGCAACTTCTTTATATGTCATACTCAAAAAGGTTAGCTTTTGGTTTTAAAACATTTTCGTTTTTGCCGAAAAATTTTCTAACCTAGTGACTACTACACTCAAAGTTAAGGTTTAGAAACTGCGGACTGTGTGCATCGTGTTTAAGGAAAAGTATGTTTTTGCCTACAGTTTGAGAAATAAGTAACATAGGTGTCATAAAATATTGCAATACATGTGGAGCATATTTCATGCAGTATAGGCAGAATAAATGAGTTGATGGACACGATGTATTATAAATAAGCACCTCACATTTGTATATAAGCTCATAATTGGCCACTTCTTTAAACCAAAAGATTCCCTTTCTTTAAGTATTTAATTTTAAGAAGGCGTAATTTGCTATCAAAAAGGTACAAGAAATAATATTTTCGTGCTCAATTTCCATAAAATTTATTTGAATTTATAAAGGCAGTCAAAATAAAGGATAAAAGCACATTACATAAATAGGCAGTTTTTAAAATAGAGGCGTTCGGATAGTTTTAAGAACGAAGCCTATTAAAAAGCCCGCACCCTAACCTGACTAAAATGACTACACGGTAATCTGTATCAAAACCTGAGCCAATGACGATTAGCGAAAGAGTACCAATCTTTCGCATGTGTG
The DNA here is from genome assembly GCA_036362985.1 of Ligula intestinalis. Lineage (NCBI taxonomy): Eukaryota > Metazoa > Platyhelminthes > Cestoda > Diphyllobothriidea > Diphyllobothriidae > Ligula > Ligula intestinalis. The sequence goes on from JAYGXS010001339.1 coordinate 11,572, forward strand.
GGCATGTTGCGTAATTTTTGGTAACTGATGTATGTACATGTTTACTTTTTCAAGGAAATGTCACAATGAAAATTAAGATTTTGGACAAGCTCACTCCACAGAAACAGGTGGACGAATAGATGCACATAGATGTGGCCTGAAACGGTAGTCTGTCCTTACCTCCCATTCGTGGAAGGGGAGAGTTAGTGAAGAGAACCTGCAAGTTTGCAGCCGGGAAGGCATTCATAACCGCTGTCCTCAGGCGCCTTCTTACTAGTGCACTCGTTGCGTCACTCATTAACGGCAGTCTTAGAAACAGATCTTTCTTTTCCGTTGTTGCAATTGCGACCTTTGTGACACGTTCCTTGATGTTCTGCAGCATGAACCGTTCCGGAGAACCCTTTTGCATGGAGTGTCTACTTAAGTTGCTGCAATTCTACTTCCACTATTTCAGGAAAGCAGATACGGCGTATTCTGGCTGCCATTCCCTGGACTAAGTTCCGTTTGACGTTAAGGGGGACGAAACAGTGAAAATTAACGTAGTGCCCAGTCCAGGTTTTCTTTCTAAATAGTCGGCGTTGTATTGAGCCATCTTCTTATCTGTGTAAGAGGACGTCTAGGAAAGCAACTTCCTCGTTCGCCTCTGTTTCAACTGTAAATGTGAGTGCTGTGTGGGTGGTATTAAATTTTTTGGACTAGACCATCGATATCAGCGGTCTTTTTCATCAAGCAAAAGATGTCGTCAACATATCGATCATAAAACTTAAGGTCATTGATAGCATCTTTGAGCTTCGTTTCCGAGCTTTCAAATTCGCGCGGGAACACAGTGGCAGAAACCATCAGGGCAATAACGAAATAAAATACTTATTTAATCTTTGAAAAAGGAAAATAGATCTTTACGTGACTGAGCTGAGTGCACGCCAATAATTAGACATCGTTCTCACAGCGTCTTTACGGCATCTGTTCGTGCCGTGCCAACTGGCAGCATGAAGTTAGCACATGACGAGATGTGGGTAAATCGACATGGCTATTGATTAAATTGTCAGAAGATTAATTCATGATCCTCCGCTAGTCTGCGAATAGCTTCTGGAGAGTTGAGGTTGCTGTTTCAAACAAACATGCTGGTGCTCGAGTATTCACGAGGCAAATTGTCAACTCGCCTGGCCTGCGTAATGGAAGGGACTGTCCTGGCATACAACTGGATAAACACGCGCAAAGGCTCTCCTGTGAACAGAAATGTTTTCATTTGCATTATTCCTGGTAGGCGTGGTAAGCGCTGGATAATGGACGCTACCCATGGCTAACATTATGGCCTTTGATTGGTTCTTAGTGTATAAAAAATGTGTAAAAATGTGTGAGTGACTCTCTCGCTTTGATTGTTTTGCGAATGACGAGCGAGAAAAGGTGGCAGCTAATAACCGTTTATTTGTATTGAACATGGCGTGGTTCCTCTGATCTTCTATCTGGTTCGCTGAAATGCGTTTTCACCCCATGGAGAGGGCCCTAATATGGACTAATTTGTACACAATGCCGATATTTCTATGATAGCCGAGGACTCGGATAGTGTAAAGGGTTTTCTTCTCTAGAGTGGCACCAAATTAGCCAAGAGGTCTGCGCGTAGCAAGGAAGGTATCTATTTGGCCTTATATTTTTCTCTGCTGTCAAGCTGGACCTGAACGCCTGAAAAGCGGTCATTTTTTAATTCAAAAGTACGTATTTTACACGTATCGGTGCTAGAAAGTTGGTTCCTAAGGTCATCTCTAAAACTAAACTGTTTTGTGTGGAACCCATTGCCGTTACCTTTATTTGTTCACACGTTGACCGTCAAAACATTCCTTTGGTACAATGCAAAGAAAAGCATTGAATGCTCAAGTTGTAGAGGCACCCTTCTTTCATCACACGCCTCCTTGTGCATCTTGTACGCACAAATTTCGATGAAATAGCTGTCAATAATCAGATCACATAGAATGATTGCGTACTTTGCATAGGTTATGGCAGCTGGAATTCCGTAGTGCTGCGCGTATTAACCTCCTTCTCGTCCTCAAAACCTTCGTCTACCAACGCACCCAGCGCTGACTGATCCTCTTACCTCTGCGCGAGTTGTACTTTGGCACCCCCTGCTGTCAACGCGCCTTCGCTCGCTGCTAATCGATTCCTCGCGAGCTCTGGTGCCAACAGCTGCACCCTTTCCTGATTGGCTGATGACTGAACTGGCTTCGCTAAAGCCGCGCGCATATACACTGTTACGTTGACTGGACTGGCTTCTGTAAGCGGCGCTTGCAGCAGCTACTGTTAAGCTTCTTGAGCTCAGTAAAGTTGGTCGGATCCAACCAGTCTTCCCAGGCTTGTGATTCGGGGATCCTCCTGATGTCGATATAACAACTAGCCCTCGACAAGGTCGCCCAATGTCACTTCTGACCAACGCCTAACTCCACTGCCGGGGGCGCCAGGCGCTTCTTCCGTCCTCCTTGACACCGGGTTCAGGTGGAGGATAGCGGAGACGGAAAAACTTGTGACGAGAGTCTCACCTCACTGTAATCTGCGCAAGTAACCGTCTCTTCAGCACCATTTTGTGGAGTGTGCGGTGGGCATCGTCGAACTCGACGGTCGATATGTCGAAGAGCTTTGTACGGCTATCAACGACTGCATTTGAGTCCTAGTCGACAGAAGCGTTGGAATCCTTAAAAAGTAATGTTAATCGTCCGGACATCTGTTTTCTTAAACTGCGGGTGGGACTGTCCCCGATGGCTGCAATTTTCCTCTGGAGAGCATGAGGATTGTCCACTTGCGATATTCCATAGAAATTGGCAAATATTCTGCCGTTCGTCAAGAGTGATTAGATTGATGTTGTA
>JAYGXS010001340.1:0-14402 GCA_036362985.1 Ligula intestinalis
CCCTATGTAACGAAAAATCAGCCCTCATGACTGATTGACTTCTCTTTTTAGACGGGACGAAATCACTGTGTGGGTGTAGTTAAAGTTTATTAACTTGAAGTAGTTTTAAATGTCACTGTGGCTCGCGTACTGTCTGAGTTCCGCTGGCGTTCTACATCGTCCGCGGTCGTTGATTCCACAAGCGGCGACAGACAGTTTTACTTGCATCGTTTCGGGCCATGCTTCTCAGCCAGCAGATTTCGGATTTTTTCTTCGATGTCGTCAAACCAGTCCTCGGATTGACGGCATCGATGACCGCAATCGCTCAGAACGATAGAATAGAGAACTCTTCGTGAGCAGCAACAATGTGACATGCAGTGGCATTCTCCTTCAGCGTCTGCAGTTGGGTTCGTTAATTACCGAAAGCAATAAACAGATAATTTAAGCGGATATGCATTTAAACTACTCACCCACATTACCGCGAATATTACACCCTACATCAACGCAAACTTTCAACCTCTTATTTACCAGATAGCAGATATGTCTACAAAAATAAACTTTGGTATATTAACATTGCAGTTGGCTCATGTGAACATGACATAGAAAAAATGCAGTGAACGTGTTGTATGCTGCCATTCCGCAAACACGTCATCTTTTTAACCTTTTATATGGCATAGCTTTTTGTAAAACAAAGTGATTTGTAACTATTTTTTCTACATCCACTACTTTTTTATTCATTCCTTTACCTTTTGCATGGAGTTTTCAGGGCTTAAGTTATTTACTTCAAATATACTAACTAATGCTTACTGTTTATGATAGACTCTCATATTGAATTTAATGCTGCATCTTGGAAATGACGAGCGTTTGAGCCGTTCAACTATTGGAATCGTAAACTGCGTTTGCCACCAAAAAGTCCTGATGATTTCTGCTTGTCTACTATGTATCAACTCACTGCACACTCCCATATCCCGAAAGCAACTTGAATGTCATGTCCTATGGCTCGTATCGGTCGTTATTTATATTAGTTGGCTGCACCGAATTATAACTACTGTAGAATATAAGTAAAAAATTTATTGTCAATTAAAGTAGTGCTCACTGACCGCGAAATGCAATTCAGCCAGCATGTCTGACGTAAATTACAAGAGGCCCCTAAAAATCACTTGAAGGGGAACGGGAATGTATAAAAAGAGCAGAGATGCAAAAACTATTGCAGGTAGGTTTGCTATTCAGAAAAGCATAAAATATAATGACATATGAGTGACTAGGGAAGAGAGGCGTTTGTTAAATAGCAGCGTACGACACGCTACTATGGAATGTTCACCTGAACGATTGATAATATAAATAAACGGTCTATTGAAATCAAAGCAGTAGTAATTTGGTAGGCATATCTAGTTTTATATAGCCTATAGCCACAGCAGGAAATGGCTGGAGTCGTTTACCGTATCTGGTGCAGTTGTGGACAAAGTAAATATGTCGAAGAAACCGGAAGATTACTCTGGACGTGAATGGCCGGTGGTGAGAAAGAAAGACGCCAGCTCCCATGTTGCAGCTCATTTCACGGGACCCGGCCATATTTTTAAGTTTGACGAGGCCGAAATCCTCGCAAAAGGTGATAAACGCGTGAGCCGCGAGCTGCTCGAGTCATGTTTCGCCGGACCCCAGTCCATAAACAAGCGCAGTGATTTCGCGTTCCCAGATTGCGTACTGAGACATTGCCTGGGAAAGAGAATCAGTCATGTGAGAAGGGCCGGGCTCCTCAACAGCCCTGACAATAGCAAGCATAATTGTCGCTCAATCACCAAGACCACATCCGACATGGACGACGAAATGACGACAACTAATGAGTCGAACACAAAGTGTCAGGCCAGCCCCGCACCAGTTAAGACCAAAACGGGGGCTACAGAAGTGAGTAATTAACATACGCACGCAGATGACCATTACGAATTATTAATACCGAGCAACTTGTGCATGTTTCAATCCTTTTTGCGCATGACTTTGACTATGATACCATTACCCATGATAAAGGATTCCCGATGGAATCCAGAACATCAGGAAAATAAACCTCGTGTTCCAGTGATCGCATCTTCTTCTTCTAAAACCCCATATTGTTATTCCTATGATAAATAAAAAACGTCCTTTTCTAGGCTACCTTTTTAGACAGTGCTTCTGCTCGACATTCATATTACCTTTCTTCATGGTAATGTTAAAATGAGACAGAAGATTTTTGGCAATGTTTTAAAACATACCTGGATGCAAGCAATTTAGTTTGACTGGAAATTTAAGAGCTTTATTTTTTTTCTTTAAAATGAATTATTTTTTGCCATAGTGGATTTCTCTCAGGATCGGTTATAAGCTTGCAAATACAAAATAGAGTGGCCATATATATGGCCGTTTGCTTATTTGTGATAAAGGCAATGTGATAAAACAAAATGTGACTTAACCTTTTTTGTTACTACATTTTGTGCAAGGAACTTCAAAAGTTAGTTAAACGTTATTACTAATACATAAATCCTTTCTTTTTTCTGAACGTAGATTCACTTGGTCGCACTTATATCTGAACAATTTGGGTTCTGGAAGTGATATTTTTTAAACTTTCCTCACCTCTTTTGGAGTTCTTAGCACAATGCACACCACTAAAGTGTTTGATTTTGTTGTGCCTAATAGCAAATAAAATTCCAAGGATATGAGACAACTCCCGATTTCGCCAAAATTGATATACATTTCCCCTAAATAAACTTGAATAAAAGGACGATTTTCCTGAAAAAAAGGCAATTGCGGGATTAAATCTACACAGAGGATCAAAATATCATGATTAAAAATATGCTTAACTTCCAAGTTAAATTTCGTCCTAGAAGTTGGATATATATTATGTACGTACATTATGCAAGGTATCTGTTTTAGGACGATTGACTCTTGTGTCAATGAAGTCTGGTCGAGATCAAAGGCTGGAATAATCGATTGCTCTCAACTGTCAGAAACCTACGTTTTCTGAGACATTATCCATGCGGGTCTGCTGATGTTCCTAACGGATTTTTTGCAAAGCCATCAGTAAAGACAGCTGGCTTCTTTCAAAGGCGGCTTTTAATCTTTATCTCCGAGCGCAGGTCACAACGGATCGCGGAAAAGTCATTTAAGTCGCCTGTTCTCTTCCGCTTTTGACTTGGTTGTTCCCCTTCTTCAACCGAAAGTTTATTAATTCATTTGCAACCATGTCTACATCTGGAAGAAACATAATTAAATTCAGGTATGTGGTTAGCAGAGAAACGCTCTGTATGGAGCCTTGCTCGTTATGACATTAACACGGACTTGTATGTTTTAACTAGAAGCAGCATATTGTTCACTTCCGGCACCATGATGAAAGAACCACCAAATTCTGACACATATAGTAGGTTGCCCAATATATTCATGTACTTAACAATTAAACAGCCTTTGTCAGGTTATATGTTGTCTGATGTTTCAATATGTGCGTTCAGAATTTGTTTGTACTTTGTAAATTAGTTCATTTTTAATTATTTGCAACTCAAAAGATAAATTGGCGAACACACGTTTGTTTTCGATACATTCTCGTCAGGCCTTTACATTTATGTGGTGATGAATAAACTATATTGGTTGTCAAACAGATAAAGTGTTCTTGTTGTCACGGTGGGGAGGAGGGGGGAGGAAGGGGGGTGGGGGAAGTTGGGGGAGTTGAGATCAGAGTGTCAATATCTAGACGGCCCGGCGTCCACGATGGCCGATAAGGTGTGCGTGACTGGACTTGAGACTTGGTCGTCTCTGTGGGGGCCCGTTTCCGAGGCCTGTGGGCCGCTTTCCTTATCTTTCCAATATTAATTGTTACACGTAGAATTTATACTGCCCAATACCTAAACGCCTAAAACCCAAGGGTTACACAACATTAAGGACGACAACCTCTGTGAATAGAGAATATTTTGCGTGAATTATTGCATTTTGGCAGAACTTTGAATCCTTTTTAAAAAGGTGCGTTTTTTCTCATTCCCTAGTTAGAGACACTGAAATTTCATCATTTTATTCAATTTGATTATCACCTCTGAATGAACTCTGCCTAAAACAAAGATTTGAATTTTTTGTTTTATCAGGCACCACCCAAGCTAATTAAGATCAGCGCACAACATTTATTTGTTATTTACCTTTTGCACCAATGCAAAGCTGTAAGAAAGCCGCTGCACATTGCTTGCAGGTCAAAAAATTAACTTTGGCGAAAGGATTTATCTTCTTACAAGTCCCAACGAAGGACAATTTGCTCTATAGTTCTTACAAGAAGGGTCTTGTGGGGGTCAAATATCCCTAGGTAATGAGTGGCAATTTAAGAGAAAAACAAACAAATAAATGCACAGAATTTCTTAAAAAGCCGACTTAAGGCAGAAACAGTAGATGCATTCATGGTCAAATAATAAGGGTGCAAAATTTACGCACAAATGCATATAATAATCCCTCCAGTTATCCGTGCAAATGTGTGCCAAGATTATCGTATCTCCGAAACGCATACCAGGCTGCAGCCACGGAGCCGTTTGATTGGGCGTGACAAAGTTTTACTTTTACTTTTACCTTAGTTCAATAAAATGGACATTATATACGTTCTGTTTTATTTTCAGTCCAGACTGCCTTTGGAAAGATTAAAAAAGAATGACGAGGATGTTTCCCATCAACTCGCATAAATCCTGCCTATTGGTGACTAACTAGGTCATTTAAACGGTTGCGCAGTGCTTTTTAGGCATCCCGCCTCAGTGGAATTATTGTGTTTAGTATTCAGAGGCCTATTATATAGGCCCTCTTGGTAGTGCAGAAGGCAAGCCTATGTTAATCAAGTCACCAGGCTTTAAAATATATAGACCAGCGTGGTTTGGTTAATTATTATGAAGCTTTAAATCTACGACGTGGACATCTGAAATGCAATTGAAAGGAATCTTAAGGCGCGTTTGTTAAAGTTGCTTTGGGTACATAGAAACGACTTTGGCATACCATATGCCTTTCTTGATCTAAATATGAGCAAAATAAGTGTGTTTTAAAATAACTTGTTAACCACAGAGACATAAACAATTTATTTCGAAAATATTTTTTAATTATCTTCAGCAGAAAGTTGCTGCAGTCATTATAATAGGGAGTAGGCATACAAACAACAGAACACCGGGAAATCACAGGCAATGCACAAAGAGTAAAGACTGCAATTGTCGACATCCGGAAGATAGTTCTTTCAATATCTCGCAAAATGTAGTGTACATTAAGTTTCCTTCAGAAATACGCTAAGATCATACGCTGATGAGCTAAGATTGAACTGTTTAAACCTTTAAGTTGCCTTTCCCTAAACATGCGGGTATGTGTTCCCTTACTCTTTCAAACAAGTGCCGGCTCGTGCGACCAATATATCCTGCCCCACAGGAACAGGTAAATGAATATATGCACATTGGAGTGGTTTTGGCTGGCAGTTTATCCTTTATCTCTCCATATAGGACGGAAGTAGTCGAGAACAATACATGGGCGTTGGCTGCTGGGAAGGTAGTTGCTACGGCTTGACTCAGGCGCCTCCTTAGTAGTTTGCTTAGTCCGTCCCCTTAAAATGGGACTCTGATGAAGAAGCTTTTCTTCTCCACTGTTAATACTGAGGGCTTTCGCGGCCTTTTAGTCATGTTTTTAGCGATAAATCGACAAGGATCCCCATTTTGTCGAAACACGCCTTCAACAATCTTAAGCTCCTCTTCAATGCTATCAGTCGAGCAAATCCTCTTCGCCCTTTGCGTCAAACACCGTACTAAATTGCATCTGAAGTTCAACGGTATGAAACTAGCGAAATTGATGTATTGCCGGACCACGTCTTCTTGCAGTATACCCTACGTTGAATGCTCCCATCGGCTCTTTTACGCAGTACCTTGAAGACTCAAACCATCACATGGATGCCAAAGAGGCCTTCCGAGTGATTTACAAGGTGCCTTCAAGCTACTCAAAACTCCTCGGCCAGCGTCTTTTGGCGACGGCAGAGGCGGCCGCCATCAGGCTACGCAGACCGCTGCTATGTGCCCAAGAGAATTTCAATGCGGCGCCCCAGTTGCCATGGGCGAAACTAGGTAACACGGCCACCCACAGCGGAACACAGGCCTCAGAAACGGGACCCCGCAGAGACGACCAAGTCCCAAGTCCAGCCACGCACACCTTTACGTCGGTCCTGGCCACCGGGCCCTCTAGATATTGACACTGATCTGAACTTCCCCAACTTCCCCCCCACCCCCTTCCTCCCCCCTCCCTCCCACCGTGACAACGAGAACACTTCATATGTCCCCCACTCACCATAGTTTATTCATACCACATAAATGTAAAGGCCTGACGAGAATTTATCGAAAACAAACATATGTTCGCCAATTTATCTTCTGAAATTTTCAATGGGAATTTTCACAAAGTTATTTGCAAATCAACAAGCCTGAAGTGGCAGCTCAAAAAACATAAAATTTCGGACACCTCCCTTTTTTTACCCTTACATAGATTTTAAGCAGTAGAGGGGCAGCTGGAAGCAGTTGGGCCGCTTAAACGGAAAACTCTGCTACTTAAAGTGCTCTGCTTATATGGTTTATCTTTTCTGAAAATTCGATTTCAATTAGACTGTTTTTCCGCGCTCTGGAGAGAAGTCTGACTTCGATTAGGGACATCCCAACGTTTCAATCTGTGTTGATCTTATAAACAATTTCGAGAATGGGGTCCATATATGTAGTGCGCTAAAGCAATCATAACTTGTCATGAGGAATCGATGGTAGGATTTCCAAATAATTGGTTCATAGATTCGGTACACTTTAAGCGAGGAAAACATGATTCAACGTGCAAAATTTGCCACATTATTACTAGCCCGACGCTGCTTCTAGAGAAGAATTGTTTAGAAACAGGGTAGTTCTATCTGAGCCCAAAAAAATCGCATGAAATTGCAAAGTAAACCTAAAATGTAGGTTTATCCACCATGCTTGGAGATGGAGGGAAATAGCCATTTTTAATTGCTTGAGATGAAACAGGCCATTTATACACAGCTCTACGGTCTATAGCTTTGCTGTCTAGATAGAGCATTTTAACAATAAACGTCCAAATAGTATTAGTTTCTTCTATGAAACGCCAGGCTATGCGTTAAAAAATCCATTACCAATGCCATTAAATAGCTCAGGTCGGGGGTCCTTCCACATTCGCCATATTTGCTGGATATTTTTCCATCGGATTACCATATTTTTCCTTCTTTAGGAAGCCAATTGACTGGATTTCCTCTTCATAATTATGTGAATCTTGAAACTTTGATGGACTACTATCATGAATCTAAAACAATTGATCCCTTTATGCACGGAATTTAAAAAAAAACGTGAACGTTGGAAGGGGTCGTGAAAAATTAGATGGTATGATATTTTTTTAAAACGCACGAACAATAGAAAAGTGTCTGATCAGTTTAAACGCCTGTTTGTTTTCCATTTTTGACTCTACAGTACTGCGCATAGATCATGTTTAGTGCCGAATTTTTCTGCAGGATTGAGAATCACCTGAAAACGGGCATTAACGTACGACAAAAAACTTTGAAGTAGTTCTGAATGACAAAAGGTAAATTTGTTACTAAAATAAAAAATTAAAAGTAAAATTTTCTTAATAATCCCCAGATTCTGGAGACTTAAAACATCGCTATGAATTGGAACAATCGACATAATTTTTTGTTTAGTTGAATGAATAACCTTAACACTTTCTTTGTATCAAAAACACGTTTCAGATGTCAAACTATTTTCAGCATATTTTTGCTTTTTCACTACAATTACTTACAGCTTGACATTTAAATTCGGACACGCTTTCAAAGATTTTCTGTTTCTCAAACATTGTGTCATTAACGAAGATGCTGTTCTATGTTCACATCAAAACTTTGAAAATAAGGTACCTTTTATATGCATAAACCAAAATACAATTTTTATGGGTTATGATTCTTATAAAGATAACCATGTAAGCCACATTTAAAAATTACTCAAAACAGCAAAACTCATTGTCGGGCAACATAAACATCGACAGCGAAAGACTGATACGGTTGTCTAAGAGATTAATAAAAAAAACTTTTATAATAAGTTATATCTTCTAAAATTAGCTTATTTAGGTATAAGGCTGATGAATGTGTGTGAATGTTACCTTTTTTCAAGGTAATGTCGACATAAAATAGACATTTGCGACCAGCTTCTGAATTTACTTCTAGTTAAATGATTGGATTTGGCTCGAAATTAAAGAACGCACTTTTTTCTTCATATTGGCAATGATGCACCATTACGGATTGCTACCAGGCTCTGTTGTAAACTAGTAGATGCAAAAGATAAAAGGCCGAAGGTCAACTTCGTTTTTAATATAATTCTTATTCTTCCGTGTGTTCCGTTTCTAAATTACGCATAAGCGAAAATTAAAACTGAAAGGGCATTTTTCCTAAATACAGTAGTCACTGAAGGTCACGTAACATACCGACATATGCAAGAGATTGATGCACTTTCGTAAGTGGGCGTTGACTAAGGTTGTGTTACTAACTGTCATGTGTTCGATTCTGAAGTCATTTCAGTCATGATAGGATGCAGGCTTCTCAACGAGTTTGTTCTGACCACTAGCAAAACGTATATAGTTTCAAAACCAGCTTCTTAGGTAGTATGCCTCCTTATAATTTATGTTGACTGTCTTTATAAATTCAAATATATTTTATGATAAACGCGCACGAAAAAATTATTTATTGTACTTTTTTGATAGCAAATTATGACTTTATTCAGTATAGTTCAGTATATTTAGGGTAGTAAGCAATGCCTTTGATGACCCTATGGAGAACGCTGCATGAAATATCAAACATAAAATATGTTACTATTAAAGAGTAAGCAACATATATACATGTGCAAATTTAGCCGCAGGTGTGTTAACGTGGCGTAAGATGGACTCTTGTGAGCATAATATTTAAACATAAAATACTTTACTATAAAATAGTGAGTAGCATATACATATGCAAAGTTTTATCTATAGGTTGGTGCAAGGCGCAAAGTATTGCACCTTCCTTTTGCATATGATCGGCAACTGGTGAGTAAATGTTCATCCAAATTCCGTTTGAATGCATCTGTGGAGTTCGCCATTACGACCTCCTCGGGCAGTCCGTTCCAGGCATCGATGACTCGTTGTGAGAACGACTGCTTGTAGACATCTAGATGGGATAAGGTTCCTCGCAGTTTGAGGGAATTCCCACGGAGGTTGGTTAAGAAGCGAATGCGAAGAAGTCATCAAACTTCAGGGCACACTCCCGATTCCTCAAGAGCCGGTACGTCTGTATGAGGTCGCTTCGGATTTGTCTGTACTCAAGAGGAAAAACGTTAAGTGCTTCTAGTCTACATTTGTAAGATGAAGCCTTAAGGCAATTCACCATATTCGTTGCTCTTTGCTGAACTCTTTTAAGCATCTGGTAATCTTTTTGCAACCATGGTCGCCACGTCTGAACGCCATATTCCGGATGTGAGTGCATAGATGTTCCATAAATTTTGCCAAATACTTATTTATCTATGTCGACAAATATTCGCTTAATGGCAAAAAACACTGTTTGCCCTCTTGGCTGTCCTAACACACTGTAAAGACGGCTTCAGGGATGGCACAATAGTGAAACACATATCTTTTTGTTAATTGACGTTCGATAGGCACCTTCCATTGAGTAAGAATTTGTGTGAGTCATCCGTCGCGCTCACTTTCTTTGTCATGGGCCGCAATGTGACACACTTCTCAAAGTTAAACCACACTAACGATTTTTGGACCATTCACCTAGGTGGTAAAGACCTTCATGCAGAGTTTGTTCATCATAAGCATTTCTGATTGGTTACCATATCTAAATATTATCTGCAAACAAGACTACATTTCTGACCAGCCCATGCCTACAGTCGTTGACATAGATGAGGAACAATTATGGCCCAAGGATAGCGCCCTGAGGCACTACACTCGCAACTGGCACTGAAGAGGATTTTGCGTTTCCGACGCACACTGACTGCGATTGGCCTATGAGAAAATTTCCTACCCAATTTAGTTAATTCCCCCTTTTGCCGGATTCGCCAACCTTGCAGAGAAGCCACTGGTGAGGGACACTATCGAAGGCTTTTTTAAAGGCTATGTAAACAACAGCTACTGAGTTATTTTCGTCTAATGACCTGGACCACTGCTCCATAGAATAAAGAATATTAGTCAGACAGGAATAGTTTCCTCGAAACCCGTGTTATGCACCGTCAAAGAAGTCTTTTTCTTCGAGGAACTTCATGGTGGGTTTTTGATAATCCTATCCATAATTTTACAACAGATGCAAGTTAGGCTCACTGGTCGATAGTTGTTCACGCTGGTTCTGGATCCACTCTTGTACAATAGAATATATGTTCGCAATATTCCAATAGGATGGGAGCAGGCCTTTCTCAAAGGACAACTGAAAAATGTGCGTTAGTTGTCTGGAAAGTTCCAAAGCCAGCTCTTGCAGTACTTTTGCTGGTATTTTGTCTGGACCCGGAGACTAAGCTTCATTAAGCACAAGAAGTTCATTCCTCACATCTTCTTCTGTGAAACGGAGGTTCACGCATTAGTTCAAATATGGTCTCGCCACCCTCTGAAGATTGACTTGGTGGTCTATAGACAGTCATGAAATGTAAAGTGGGTGCACCACGTGGTTTCAGTTTAAGCCATAGCATTTTACAATCATGAGAGGAACAAATATTGCCCAATGATGCCCTTCTTGACAAACATTGTTATTCCTCCTCCCCTCCTATGCATCCGGTCCCAACAAAAAACTTGGAAGTCTTCGGGTACAATTTCGGCATCCACTACGTCGGCCTTTGGCCAAGTATCTGCAATGGATATGACATCCGGCTGTAGGTCAGCTATACAAACTTTGAGCTCGTCAATCTTTTGAAGCAAACTATGCACGTTCGTATACAGAAACGCAGCTTCTTTAACGCAACTTCTTTATATGTCATACTCAAAAAGGTTAGCTTTTGGTTTTAAAACATTTTCGTTTTTGCCGAAAAATTTTCTAACCTAGTGACTACTACACTCAAAGTTAAGGTTTAGAAACTGCGGACTGTGTGCATCGTGTTTAAGGAAAAGTATGTTTTTGCCTACAGTTTGAGAAATAAGTAACATAGGTGTCATAAAATATTGCAATACATGTGGAGCATATTTCATGCAGTATAGGCAGAATAAATGAGTTGATGGACACGATGTATTATAAATAAGCACCTCACATTTGTATATAAGCTCATAATTGGCCACTTCTTTAAACCAAAAGATTCCCTTTCTTTAAGTATTTAATTTTAAGAAGGCGTAATTTGCTATCAAAAAGGTACAAGAAATAATATTTTCGTGCTCAATTTCCATAAAATTTATTTGAATTTATAAAGGCAGTCAAAATAAAGGATAAAAGCACATTACATAAATAGGCAGTTTTTAAAATAGAGGCGTTCGGATAGTTTTAAGAACGAAGCCTATTAAAAAGCCCGCACCCTAACCTGACTAAAATGACTACACGGTAATCTGTATCAAAACCTGAGCCAATGACGATTAGCGAAAGAGTACCAATCTTTCGCATGTGTGGGCATGTTGCGTAATTTTTGGTAACTGATGTATGTACATGTTTACTTTTTCAAGGAAATGTCACAATGAAAATTAAGATTTTGGACAAGCTCACTCCACAGAAACAGGTGGACGAATAGATGCACATAGATGTGGCCTGAAACGGTAGTCTGTCCTTACCTCCCATTCGTGGAAGGGGAGAGTTAGTGAAGAGAACCTGCAAGTTTGCAGCCGGGAAGGCATTCATAACCGCTGTCCTCAGGCGCCTTCTTACTAGTGCACTCGTTGCGTCACTCATTAACGGCAGTCTTAGAAACAGATCTTTCTTTTCCGTTGTTGCAATTGCGACCTTTGTGACACGTTCCTTGATGTTCTGCAGCATGAACCGTTCCGGAGAACCCTTTTGCATGGAGTGTCTACTTAAGTTGCTGCAATTCTACTTCCACTATTTCAGGAAAGCAGATACGGCGTATTCTGGCTGCCATTCCCTGGACTAAGTTCCGTTTGACGTTAAGGGGGACGAAACAGTGAAAATTAACGTAGTGCCCAGTCCAGGTTTTCTTTCTAAATAGTCGGCGTTGTATTGAGCCATCTTCTTATCTGTGTAAGAGGACGTCTAGGAAAGCAACTTCCTCGTTCGCCTCTGTTTCAACTGTAAATGTGAGTGCTGTGTGGGTGGTATTAAATTTTTTGGACTAGACCATCGATATCAGCGGTCTTTTTCATCAAGCAAAAGATGTCGTCAACATATCGATCATAAAACTTAAGGTCATTGATAGCATCTTTGAGCTTCGTTTCCGAGCTTTCAAATTCGCGCGGGAACACAGTGGCAGAAACCATCAGGGCAATAACGAAATAAAATACTTATTTAATCTTTGAAAAAGGAAAATAGATCTTTACGTGACTGAGCTGAGTGCACGCCAATAATTAGACATCGTTCTCACAGCGTCTTTACGGCATCTGTTCGTGCCGTGCCAACTGGCAGCATGAAGTTAGCACATGACGAGATGTGGGTAAATCGACATGGCTATTGATTAAATTGTCAGAAGATTAATTCATGATCCTCCGCTAGTCTGCGAATAGCTTCTGGAGAGTTGAGGTTGCTGTTTCAAACAAACATGCTGGTGCTCGAGTATTCACGAGGCAAATTGTCAACTCGCCTGGCCTGCGTAATGGAAGGGACTGTCCTGGCATACAACTGGATAAACACGCGCAAAGGCTCTCCTGTGAACAGAAATGTTTTCATTTGCATTATTCCTGGTAGGCGTGGTAAGCGCTGGATAATGGACGCTACCCATGGCTAACATTATGGCCTTTGATTGGTTCTTAGTGTATAAAAAATGTGTAAAAATGTGTGAGTGACTCTCTCGCTTTGATTGTTTTGCGAATGACGAGCGAGAAAAGGTGGCAGCTAATAACCGTTTATTTGTATTGAACATGGCGTGGTTCCTCTGATCTTCTATCTGGTTCGCTGAAATGCGTTTTCACCCCATGGAGAGGGCCCTAATATGGACTAATTTGTACACAATGCCGATATTTCTATGATAGCCGAGGACTCGGATAGTGTAAAGGGTTTTCTTCTCTAGAGTGGCACCAAATTAGCCAAGAGGTCTGCGCGTAGCAAGGAAGGTATCTATTTGGCCTTATATTTTTCTCTGCTGTCAAGCTGGACCTGAACGCCTGAAAAGCGGTCATTTTTTAATTCAAAAGTACGTATTTTACACGTATCGGTGCTAGAAAGTTGGTTCCTAAGGTCATCTCTAAAACTAAACTGTTTTGTGTGGAACCCATTGCCGTTACCTTTATTTGTTCACACGTTGACCGTCAAAACATTCCTTTGGTACAATGCAAAGAAAAGCATTGAATGCTCAAGTTGTAGAGGCACCCTTCTTTCATCACACGCCTCCTTGTGCATCTTGTACGCACAAATTTCGATGAAATAGCTGTCAATAATCAGATCACATAGAATGATTGCGTACTTTGCATAGGTTATGGCAGCTGGAATTCCGTAGTGCTGCGCGTATTAACCTCCTTCTCGTCCTCAAAACCTTCGTCTACCAACGCACCCAGCGCTGACTGATCCTCTTACCTCTGCGCGAGTTGTACTTTGGCACCCCCTGCTGTCAACGCGCCTTCGCTCGCTGCTAATCGATTCCTCGCGA
Source organism: Ligula intestinalis (assembly GCA_036362985.1). Taxonomy (NCBI): domain Eukaryota; kingdom Metazoa; phylum Platyhelminthes; class Cestoda; order Diphyllobothriidea; family Diphyllobothriidae; genus Ligula; species Ligula intestinalis. The sequence goes on from JAYGXS010001340.1 coordinate 13,713, forward strand.
GCTCTGGTGCCAACAGCTGCACCCTTTCCTGATTGGCTGATGACTGAACTGGCTTCGCTAAAGCCGCGCGCATATACACTGTTACGTTGACTGGACTGGCTTCTGTAAGCGGCGCTTGCAGCAGCTACTGTTAAGCTTCTTGAGCTCAGTAAAGTTGGTCGGATCCAACCAGTCTTCCCAGGCTTGTGATTCGGGGATCCTCCTGATGTCGATATAACAACTAGCCCTCGACAAGGTCGCCCAATGTCACTTCTGACCAACGCCTAACTCCACTGCCGGGGGCGCCAGGCGCTTCTTCCGTCCTCCTTGACACCGGGTTCAGGTGGAGGATAGCGGAGACGGAAAAACTTGTGACGAGAGTCTCACCTCACTGTAATCTGCGCAAGTAACCGTCTCTTCAGCACCATTTTGTGGAGTGTGCGGTGGGCATCGTCGAACTCGACGGTCGATATGTCGAAGAGCTTTGTACGGCTATCAACGACTGCATTTGAGTCCTAGTCGACAGAAGCGTTGGAATCCTTAAAAAGTAATGTTAATCGTCCGGACATCTGTTTTCTTAAACTGCGGGTGGGACTGTCCCCGATGGCTGCAATTTTCCTCTGGAGAGCATGAGGATTGTCCACTTGCGATATTCCATAGAAATTGGCAAATATTCTGCCGTTCGTCAAGAGTGATTAGATTGATGTTGTA
>JAYGXS010001341.1:0-14396 GCA_036362985.1 Ligula intestinalis
ATGTTTAAAAAGTGTGTAAGATAAAAAACTGCTTAGGAAGATAGTAGTAGGAACATAGTAGTAGAGCAAAAAACAGGTGTGGGTGGTCTGACGAAGGTGAGTAGCCAACGAAACTGCAGAATTTTAGCCTGAGTACTCTTGCGTGGCTTTGTTCGATTCAGCGGTGGTTAATGGAAACAGCTAGGTTCCCGGGGGACACGAGACAGAGGGAATAGTTTCAAGCGGATCGCCTTTATTCCCGATGGTCTTTTCTTGGAGTCATGGAGATAGCTGCTCGGAAATATGAGGAGAATATAAAGTTAATAGAATCAGTGTTAAGATAAATGTGCAGTTTCCGTTTATAAGCAGATAGTCTAGTGAAGGACCTTATTTCCATTGGCCAGTTATTCCAACGAAAACTATATCTGGAAACAAAAAAACAAAGAGCATTTACATGAGAAAGATGTTGGAGGGGTATAACAGGTGCCGAGTTTCTTGGGTTGCAGGGACGGCTAAAAAAGTCATGGGTAAATTTGTGCTATTTCTAAGCCGAAAAAGGAGACAAAAGCCTGCTTCCAATCTCGTTAATTGACATCTATTTGAGTAGCAAGCATTCGAAGCTGTCGGATACAGCCAATTTCGTCTGACATTTTTTCTGAATTTGTTCAATTATTGAATGGCTAACTTCATTCATGAGACGGAAAAGGGGCAACAGTATTCTAAAATGGGAAGCAAGAACATACGATACAGTCTTAATTTAATTTGAGGAAGATAGAAATTATAGGAAATAAATCTGCAAATCTCTGCGGCTTTGGCTGTAATTCTATCGGCGTGAGGAAAACGGTCATATTTATTGGTGTAGCTTAAACCTAGGTCCTTGATACTGGAACATTCAGTCATTGGGTTACATTGAAAAATAATAGTTTGTGGCAGCCCTATTGGCCCAAAGCACATGTATCGGCACTTAGAAGTTGAGAACTTCATCTGTCATGTTGAGCTCTACGCCGAAAGAGCGTGCAGATGTCAATGAATTTGTTCTAGGCCTCTCGCCGCCGTAGAGTTAGAGAAGGAGTAAACACACTTCAGATCATCTGCATAAATATAAGATTGGGAGTGCAACCCACTCAATGAGGCATCATTTATGTAAAGCAAGAAGAGCAGAGGAACTAGCACGGTACCTTGAAGGAAAAAACTTAAAATTGTGGTAGGATTAGAAATTGAGGATCCCACTAAGACGTTTTGTTGTCGATTTGAAAGATAAGATCTGATGAAGTCAGCAAGAGGACTACGAAATCCTATAGCCTCTAGTTTAGCAAGAAGCCTCCCGCGAGGAACTTAATTAAATGTTTTTCTAAGATCAAAGTAGATATCGTGGTGTTCACCGAACATCGGTTTTAGCAAAAATCTTAGAAAAAATAATTTATAACCAAATGTTAGACCATCTGACGAATGTAAACCTCATACCTCCATCTCAATATGCCTTTTTTACCTAAAAAGTCATGTCAGTCCTGCCATCTCACTTTCTTAGAATTTGTCTCAAGTAATCGAGATGATGGGAATACGGTAGCTACAATTTACTTTGATCTAAAGAAAGCCTTTGGCAGAGTTCCCCATAAAAGACTGATCGTGAAGCTAGTGTGTCACGGGATTTGGACCACCTCCTCGATTTCCTCAAATCCTATCTTCAAAACCGATTCCAAGTAGTATAACGTCGAATAATAGTATCAGAACCAGTTCATATAAGCCATGGTGTTTTTCAAGGCACTATCCTAGGTCCCCTCCTATTTCTCATTTACATACATGAATTATCCATGATATCAACCTCTGCTAAAACATTATTATATGCAGGTGACTTAAAACTCGCATATGCCTATAACAAACATTCGATAAGTAGTGTGCATAGAACAATTGAATTAGACCTTCAAAAACTAAACGACTGGAGTGTTCAGTGGCAAATGCCGTTTTCACCAACAAAATTTCATCTCATGATTTTTGGACCACTAAAACTTCCCCCCATAATGTTTAGTGGTCAAGAAATAAAAGAGCTAACATCTGTAAAAATTTAGGTCTTAGCTATTCTAATACTCTTGACTTATCCCCACATGTTAAACAAATCGCACCAAAAGCCAATCGACTATGCGGCTTCATGAGTAACAATTTCCCATTAATTACACTTAAGACTAAACTTTACAAAATGTACGTTTTACCTATTCTAGATTACCGCTCAATATTTTTCGGTACCATGTCATCAGATGACAGACAGAAACTAGAAGGAATCCAGAGATGGTTTACAAGATTCCTGTGTAAACGTGATGACGACCGAGACTCCTATTCAATAATGTGCAATAGATATGGTCTTAAATCCCTCTGGCAAAGGCGACTCCAAAATGGTTTAACTTTCCTATTTAAAGCGACACAAAATCAGAACATCCTTAGCAATAAGATGTTAACAAATCAAAATGGTTCCCGTCCCACTAGAAACAACCAGCATACAATTCAAAACGCTAAAGCTAGGACGGCCCAGCGATCAAATTTCTACACCATAAGAAATGCGATCATATGGAATGCCTTACCCAACGATATTCGCAAAAGCCACAGTTTAGCCAAATTTAGACGAAAGACCAAGCAGTTCTTCTCAAATGACATGACGCATATATTTCTGAACAAAAAAGGACACTTTGCTAGCCAGTTCTTCGACGTCCAATTCGGACCAAAAGGGATCTAACGGTCCAGGAGAGTTCCCGAAAATTTTGGAGAAAACTGGCAAATGCTGGAAGCTTTCCAGTCGACGGTTTCCAACGCTGATAAAATCAAAGCTTAAGCAAAATTGTGCCGATGAATAGTCGACGAATGCTACTAGGGTTTAGTGGCAAATGCCGTTTTCACCAACAAAATGTCATCTCATGATTTTTGGACCACTAAAACTTCCCCTATAATGTTTGGTGGTCAAGAAATAAAAGAGCTAACATCTGTAAAATATTTAGGTCGTAGCTATTCTAATACTCTTCACTTATCCCCACATGTTAAACAAATCGCACCTTTTTTGCGATTTTCGGTCATGAATAGGAAGCTCAGGGGCGAAAGCCTTCTTCCATTATTAATGTGACTTAAAGTGACTTATTGATAAAAAAAGCTTTAGGGGATGTGCTTTTCACTTGCATTGCAAAAAAACTGCAAATTTAAGGGAATTGACCAGTTCTTGTAGTGGCCTCTGTTACAAAAAAAGAAATTTATGAGAATAAGCGTTAAAATGTTGTTATTTTTTGAATTAATTGAATGCGGTAGCTATATAACGACGGCTTTTGGCGCGTTAATCAAAAAAGGACGAATGTCAACCATGCTTAAATCTATGTTGGAAAACCTGGAAATGGGTATTTTTATTCCGAAAAAATCAATTTTTCCCCTAACCGAGTAAAATGGCTTATTTGAATACTTTGTGTGATATAAAGCGTTTATTATTGTCTAGCCCAGAAAGCCGGCTACGCCTTGGGCATCCTTACATGTTGTTGTCCCATAAGTAAGAAAACAGAAAATGAAAAGATATTCAATTTATTATGTTCAGTTCAGTTTCATTAGGGAATCATAGGTAAATACCTTTGAACTCTCTCTTTGTACGTAGCTATGATGATAAACATGTACCGTCGCCAGAAAAGGAACTGTGTTAAGGAGAACAAACAGTAAAGGAACTCATTAGGCATTTTTCATAAGTTCTTGCTTCGCCTCAAGGCTCCCTTGCCCCTTATTTTCCCTTATGTAGGCTAACTACATGTGTGCTGCCTGTGGGAAACTCTTGAAATAATGAATTATAAGGTGAAAGATCGGCATTTCTGAGGTCGCATTGAACTGATGTACATTGGATGCATGTACGAAAGGAGTAATTGTGGAGAACGTAGCAATGAAAAACCGTTGTGCGAAAGTCCGAATTCTGCCCAATCAACTTAAAGTAAGTATGGGCTATTCATGAAAATCATGATATGTACAATGACTAAGTCATGCTTGATACAGTCTGTGGTAAATCACGATTCTTACAGGTGAATTAAAGCCACCTTTAATGTTTTGGCTTGGGATTTGCTGATCCACATAGCAAAGCAAACCTTCATTGGAAATTAAGGTCGTCGGAAATTGAACGTAGTATCAGATGTAACGATAGGAATGCGGGGGTATAAACAGTTTCTCCTTTTGCACAACCTGCCATAATTGTGCCATCTGTCAAATATGACATTGGCCGCTTGACAGATAGCCAAGTGCCATTGCATGGCCATGGTGCATCGGGATTTCTCATAAGCATAAACAGTGCACCAACCCTATAATCAATTTGTGCGACTGAATGCCAGATATTTTCAAACAATCTAGGAATTCCAATGGATAATTAGCACAATCGGTAAAATCAACGGTCGTGTGGCTTGCACAGTTGTTCCTCACCTGGAAGAAAATGGCTAACTCTTGCGTAAATGGCATTGACAAATAAGTTTGATGGATCGAGAATTCCTCGTTCATATATCCACTTTGCGTCGGAAAAAATGGCTAGAAGATTAGGGGAAACCGTTTCTCTAAGATCTTCGTCAATGCTCAAATAATGTATCATAGTGTTTGTTTATTTAAACATTTCTGTAAAAACAACTACTGTTCATAATGATAGTGTGTAAAGGTTAGATGTACAATTGATTTATATTAGTCAGTTTGGCAGTTTGTTTGAGGGAAAAATAGGCTTGCGCTTTTGAACTTCCTATTTGTCCCACCAAAACCTCAAGAATTATAAAAAATGTTAAGAAGTTTTCAGTCATGAAAATAAAGACCATCAAATGATGCAGTGGTGTTTCAAGGTTAATTTGTCAATAGTTCACGTTGTGTTGTAGCATGCCTATATCAAGAAGGTGTTTGCCTGTCTCCACAGATTGGGACATAACAATCGCCTTGGGAATATAATTCAAAGTGTCCATGACCCAATTAGAAAAAACATACTTCTTCACATCCAATCGCCCTTGGGGTACATACATTTTAAAGGATGCCCTCAGAGATGAGTTTTGGTGGCGAGTTGTAAACGTCGTCACAAGCCACGCACTATGCGAAATGTTTTTATAAAATCACCGTGATACTGCCTATAGGTCAGAGGACAGAGATTTAAGTTTTTTAATTAGACCTCAAATGGTAGTAAATTTTGGCCTTTTACTAATTTTGGTGCTCGCCGCTGCACCCTCTTAAGTACATTATAATCCTGCCGCATCCGCGGTCTACAGGCTTTATGTGTATACAAGATAAGGCCTTATAAAAGTAAACGATGATTTTTTGAGAAAAAGCCTTCATCAAAAACAGTGAATGCACGCTTGATGGCGTACAACATTAAGGTTGCAGTTTTAGCCGCTTTACAACATTGTGTAGACTGTTTGAGGTTATCTGTCATCCAGATGCCGAGATCCTTCTGCATTCCTGCTTCTTGGAGTGGGACTCTGTTCAGATGGTAGGGTCGCGGTTCATGAACCGATTTTTGATTTCCCAGGCGCAGCAGAGTGCATTGGTTAAATTGAAGGAAAGCAGCCATCTATGTAACCAATCGTTTAATCGACAAAGATTTTCCTGGAAGTTATCTTCATTGGCAGCACATTTGACGACCTTCCATATTTTTACATCATCTGCAAACATGGCACACTCGCAGTTTAATTCCTGTACACAATCATTAACGAACAAAAGTAAGAGGGTGGGTCCGAGTACTGAACCTTGACGGACTCCGCTCTCGATGACTCTCGGCCTCGATTGTTTTCGTCCTACACACACCGTTAGGAATCGAGCAAATAGGAAATTATCAATCCATGTAAGAAGTGTGCCTCCGATACCCATCAGTCTCAACTTATGCAGAAGACGTTGGTGTGGAACACTGCCGAAGGCCTTCCGAAAATCAATGTAGGCTGCATGTACGGTTTCATTTGCATCAATTGCCCTTGTCCAGCTTCGCATCATTTAGAACTAGTTTGTTACGCATGACCTACCGCTACGAAATCCAAATTGCGCATTCGAAAAAAAATATTGTGTGTTTCACGATATATCATCAATTGCTTCTTGGTGATCTTCTCCATTACTTTGCAGTATACGGAGGTCAGACTCACGGGTCTGTAGTTGTTCGCAGATCCACGACTACCGCTTTTGTAAAACGGTGTAATATGCGCTTATTTACAGTCCGGAGGAAGTATTTCAGTATCAAAAGATTTCCGGCACATCAGTGAAATCGGTTGAGATAGCTCTGTAGCAGGTTCCTTGAGCAATTTCGCAGGTATTTCACCTGAATGCGGAGATTTACATTCCTTCAGCCCTTTTATTTCTTGGAAAATCGTCGGTGCTCCAAAGAAAATATCATCAATATTTGTTGCTCTCACGAACTCGTCAACAGTTGCAACACAGTGAGGTTCTATGAATAAAAAAACAACTGAAAGAAATCAGCAAAATGTTCTGCATTATTTTTACAGTTGAATATTTCGAGACCATCATCATTTTGCATAACAGGAATCGGGTTCCTGTTGCGTGTGCTTTCCCGCAAAATAACTGTGTAGCAACTTTGGATTATTGACATCTGGACGAATTAAATCACTCTCAATGTTCCGTCGTGCTTTAAAAACCATTATTTTTACCTTGTTCCGCTGGATTTTGTCATGTTTAAAATCTTCGTTGTGGCTTGTGCTGCGAATTTACTTCATTAGCTTTCCTTTTTCATTGATCTGACTTTTGATATCTCTTTTCAGCCATGGAGGTTGGCCAGATACCCTGGGCACTGATAGTGGACAATGACTGCACATTAGATGTAACAACCGCGCCTTAAATGTTTTCCAGTCGTCAGTTACATCCCTGGAGAGAAGACCCCAGTCTATTTGTGATGCCTCTACTCTCATTTGAGCGAAGTCACCTCGTCATACATTCCGCATTGCATTGTCTACCGCAGGTGGTAATGAATAAAGACCATAATGCCACGAAAGTTCAACATGATAACTTCGACCTAGTGGAAAATGGCAGCACACCTCGCCTATACTGTCGGGATGCTTGGTGAAGACTAGGTCTAAACAACTAGCCTGTTGCTCTCCACGTGCTCTGGTTGAAACGAGGTGTTGTGTGAGAAGACCCTCGAGTGTTGTTTTTAAAAGATATTGATCAAAAGCATTTTTGGAACACTTCGCATGCAAATCATTCCAACTTATAATAAAACGTTTATTATGCCAGCTTTTGGGCAATTTTAAAGAGTTTGTAACGCACCTCTTGGGCGCCTTCCAACACCTCGAAGACAGGAAGAAAATCTAAAACAAACTCCCTTTATAGCAGCCAGTATTGGATTTGTTTTAGGTTTTGTGTTTTGTCAATACTGGGCGAGATAAAGAGTTTGTTTCACGTGAAAAAATCCTGCCTTCAAAGGTATGATACAAACGGAATAAATGAACAGTTGTAAGCTGAGTTGACTCATCAGCAGGAAAAATGTTGGCTATCGTTGAAGGACATTAGTTCAAGACGCAGAAGGTTGTCACAAGAACACAGTGTACTCAGTCTTCCTTCAAAAGTTGTCGGCAAAATTTGCGCGCTAGCCGCTGATATGATCACAGACTGCAGGCTGCTGCTTCAGCAGCATTATCTTCAGCATGGAGCCTGGCGGGGTTCAAAGTCCACGAACGCCATCAGAGTGAAAGAGAGATTCCCCCGAGATTCCACCGAGTCAGCACCCAAACATTAATGAAAGTTGTCCTGAATGTAGAAAACAAGTTAAAACTCTCTTAAACATAAGGTAGCTTTGCTGGGTTTTAATACTTTTGGGCAGCTTATTCCAGATTGATATAACGTTTACTGGAAAGAATTGCCGGTACTTAACTGTACGTGCCATAGGAAGAAATAAAAATACGTCTCGATGACTGGCGCGTCGAGAGTGCCCAAGCTGCCTCATTGTTCTAAGAGGATCAAAGGTTTGACCATTCAAAATCTAAACAGTAAAAATAGACCCTTTTGCAATCGACGAAGCCACAGGGATCCAGCTTTTAAAGTTCGCACCTCTATTGGGATGCTAAGTTACGGTGTTCTGTAGTGAAAACTCTTCTAGTGAAGAAGTGCTGCACCGATTTTTTTTTCTTCCGTTCATTAGTGCGCAGAAGACTGAATAGGGGCGAGCAGTATTCATGACTTGGTCTCACGTAAATATTTTAAAGGCTAGTTCTAACTTTGATGGCCTTAAACTTTCTTAGGATAAATGCGGTGGTTCGGCGAGCTTTTGAGACTTTCAGGGCACAGTGATCTGACAAATTGAGATTATTAGAGTAGAATATGCCCAAATCCTTGATAACTCCTGGGACATTTATTTCGTGTCCGTCAATGCTTAATTCCGGTTGATGATCGTCGCCAACAACCATAACGGGACATTTGTGCCATGAAAGGGTCAGGCGCCACGTGCAAAACCACTGGGCGAAGGCCTGAAGATCCTTTTTTATCAGCTCGAGCGCGCATTGAAATCACCCATGTGAAACAACTTCACGTAGACTTCCTATCTCACGTATGCACACCAGTAAACTTGCATTGATATCAGTGTCTGACCACGGTGGTCAGTAGAAGGTCACAGCTTCCAGGAGCTGCAGCCGCCGTACATTAATTGTCAGCAAAATAGCCTCTATACCATGGGAAATCCTTCCAGGCCTGTCACACACACACACACTTTGGCAAGACATTCAATCTTAACTAAAAGCTATCCAAAATTCAGTTTGATAGAGTCAGCCGGATTATGCACTGATTATCACTGATAAGTTACATCTCTCAGGGCGTTCTCGGCCCATGCTTCATGCAGGGCTGTCCTCACATTTCTGAGATGGAATTAGCCTGTATACATATGCAATGCCAGTCCTCATCCAAACACGATCCCTGCCGCCTGGTAGGCGCTGGCGTATTCTCTCTGTTTTGATTTCCTATTGAACACTGCGTTCGCACTTCTCTGGGTTTCAGGCCCTACCTAAAAATGTCCAAAAATTGGTTGACTCTATGCGGTGGGGCAGAGAGTGAGGTCATCCCACGCCGCGTTTCTCTCTTCACTTTAATAAATCTGAATGCGCTTGCACCTATCATGGTGCACGAAAGCCGTGGCTTGGATGATTTGCCAATAAACGGAAAAACTCGCACCCCTACGTTAGTTCTCTTGTTCGCCTGTTTTTTGTCTGTGCGAATGGGAGGCGAAGGAGTGCTCAGTGTCATGGTTGCAATGGCTACCTATTAAGTGGTTTTCATAATAAAAGTTTGTAAGAGAAAGCTCTGGAATTGATTTATATGGAGGGTCATTCACTCTCAACTAAGAGATAGCCGAACTTCAGTTTGATTCGTCCAGCCGTATTATGCACTCACTGAGTGAAGATGTGGAATACAGTCGCATTAGAGGTGACCGCAAACTAGCGAGACGTAAGAACTGGGGGTCCAGGTTGTAGTTGTTCAAGTGATTGGCCTGTATGCCTATGACTGATTGGTTACACAACTCAGGGTGATTTTGGCCAACGCTTCATGAAGGGCTGTTCTCACATTTCTGAGATCGAATTTGTCTGTATGGATAGGCAATGACAGTCCTCAGCCAAACAGGATCACTGCAGCCTGGTAGGCGCTGGCGTATTCTCTCAGTTCGTATTTCAAATTGTTGACTACTCTCGCGCTTCTCTGGTTTTCAGGCCCCAACTCAAATGTCCGAAATGATATGTGGTCTATATGCGGTGGGGCAGAGACTAAGGTCATCCCACGGCGCGTTTCTTTCCTCACTTAAAAAAATCTGATTATGCTTGCATTTTTCACGTTGCGCTTAAGCCGTGGCTTAGATGGTTTGCCAACAACCGGAAAAACTCGCACCCCTAGTAAGTTCTCTTGCTCGCGTGGTTTGTGTGAGTGCGTCTGAGAGGAGAAGGAGGACTTAGAGTCATGGTTGCAATGGCTACATCTTTAGTGGTTTTCATGCTGAAAATTTGTAAGGGAAAGCTCTAGATCTGATTTATAAGGTGGATCATCAATCTAAACTAATAGCTAGCCCAACTTCAGTTAGATTGGGCCAGCAGTATAATAATTATAATATTAATAATAATAATAAGGTTTATTTGTAAAGAACATCTTTGGCGCCATCAAAAACCCCGGAAAGCAGAAAACAACCTAACGCAAACCCCTTCTTTCGCAATGACTATTGTATTTGTTTTGGTCTTTTGTTAGGTCAATAGCGTGCGAAATAAGGAGTTTGTTTTAAGTGGAAAACCTGACTTCTAGTGAAAAAACTCTAGAAAAACATGAAATAAAATAGCTATACATTGTACGTATTACGGTTTTATAGTAAGAATACTTGGGGTCTGGAAAAACTGTCATGTCCTTTAACTGAGGTATACTTCGCCGCGGTCAGTTTGAAGGCGAAAAAGCAGCTGAGGACATCGCATCTACCGTATGCATGGGTCTGCTCGATACGGAGATTACAATCGTTGTCCATTGGCACAAGTTTGCTTATTTTATGGGACGTTGCAGATGTCTGAGGTGGGTCGAGGCAGCTGCGAAGCACCATCGTCATTCAAGTGCATCGGCAGAAGACACTTGGCCTTTCGTTTGTCGAATATCTAAGTGAGATTGAGATTTACATCATATGTATTGATACTTCTGATACATTATAAGAGGAAACAACATATATTTTAGTATAGTTGAAGAGAAAATTATTTTCTTTCATAATAATTTTTTATAAACATTTAGATATATCCTCGAATAATTTAGTCGAGGAATATTGGAATAGATAAACTGTTCTTGGTATTTGTTTTTTATTTTTATTTTTAAGGATTGTAAAAGGAGGCAAGGCACAATTTCGCGTTAGCTTTGATTTTATCAGCGTTGGAAACCGTCGACTGGAAAGCTTCCAGCATTGGCCAGTTTTCTCCAAAATGTTCGGGAACTCTCCTGGACCGTTAGATCCCTTTTGGTCCGAATCGGACGTCAAAGAACTGGTTAGCAAAGTGTCCTATTTTGTGCAGAAATATATGCGTCATGTCATTTGAGAAGAACTGCTTGGTCTTTCTTCTAAATTCGGCTAAACTGTGGCTTTTGCGAATATCATTGGGTAGGGCATTCCATATGATCGCATATCTTATGGTGTAGAAATTTGATCGCTGGGCCGTCCTAGCTTTAGCGTTATGAATTGTATGCGTGTTGTTTCTAGTGGGACGAGAACCATTTTGATTTGTTAACATCTTATTGCTAAGGATGTTCTGATTATGTGTTACTTTAAATAGGAAAGTTTAACCATTTTGGAGTCGCCTTTGCCAGAGGGGTTTAAGACCATATCTATTGGACATTATTGAATAGGAGTCTCGGTCGTCATCGCGTTTACACAGAACTCTGGTAAACCTTCGCTGGATTTTTTCTAGTTTCTGTCTGTCATCTGATGACATGGTACCGAAAAATATTGAGCAGTAATCTAGAATAGGTAAAACGTACATTTAGTAAAGTTTAGTCTTAAGTGTAATTAATGTGAAATTTTTACTTATGAAGCCACATAGTCGATTGGCTTTTGGTGCGATTTGTTGAACATGTGGGGATAAGTCAAGAGTATTAGAATAGCTTAGACCTAAATCTTTTAAAGATGTTAGCTCTTTTATTTCTTGACCACTGGATATTATGGGGGGAAGTTTTAGTGGTCCAAAAATCATGATATTACATTTTGTTGGTGAAAACGGTATTTGCCACTGAACACTCCAGTCGTTTAGTATTTGAAGGTCTAATTCAATTGTTCTATGCACACTACTTATCGAATGTTTGTTATAGGCATATGCGAGTTTTAAGTCACCTGCATATAATAATGTTTTAGCAGAGGTTGATATCGTGGATAACTCATGAGTAGATGAGAAATTAGAGGGGACCTAGGATAGTGCCTTGAAAAACACCACTGCTTATATGAGCTGGTTTTGATACTATATTTCAAAGTTGTACTACTTGGAATCGGTTTTGAAGATAGAATTTTGAGGAAATCAAGGAGGGGGGGGGGTGAATCCCGTGACTCACTAGCTTCACGATCAGTCTTTTATGGGGAACTTGGTCAAAGGCTTTTTTTAGATCAAAGTAAATTGAAGCTACCGTGTTCCCACCATTTCGATTTCTGGAGACGAATTCCAAGAAAGTGAGATGGCAGGACTGACATGACTTTTTAGGTAAAAAGGCATATTGAGAGGGAGGTATGAGGTTTAAATTCGTCAGATGGTCTAACATTTGGTTATAAATTATTTTTTCTCAGATTTTTGCTAAAACCGATGTTCGGTGAACACCACGATAATTTTGAGCATTGGACCGATTTCCGTTTTTGTAAATTGGGGGAATTCATGATTTTTTCCATATTTCTGGATAAGTACCATTTGACTGCAGTAACGAGAAAATGTTAGACAGAAGTATTGGGGCATATGTCATATGCCTCATTATGCAAGGAGGGATTCTATCCTTTCCATATGATGTGGAATTGGGCAGTTGGCGGATAGCTTTCTCTACAGTTTCTTCGTTAAACAATATCTCTTTTAATACTAGAGTCGTCATTTCTGTTGGTTGGGGGATTGGTTCTTCCTCGACTGAATAGTTGCTTGAGAAATACTCGTTGAAAAGATTTGCTATTTGGTTGTCATTTGTTATTGTTATTCTTTGGTCATCAAGCATGATTTGGTGGCCTTGTTTTTGATGATTATTTATTTGTTTCCTGAAGATTTGGGCTGTCCCTTCTGGGGACTCGATTGCCCGATGTTCTGCTGCTATTGTCTTATTTGTTTCAATGTTCTGGGCTAACTCGTGAATCTCTGTAATGCGTCTGCGCGTAGATAGATAACTAATACATGGGTCGTGGAGTTGTTTTTTAAGTTTAGCCGTTTGGAAAGGAAGTTTGGGGTAAGTGATTTCTTACATGGGGATCTCTCGTCAATTAGGGTATCTCGAATTAAATTAAGGGTGGTATATAATATGTTTACAGCTTCTAGAGGGGATGCTGTTAGGAGGAAAGAGCTCCAATCCAATGACCTTATGTAGTTATTCATAGATTCAATGTCAAGATTTTTGGGGTTTATAGAAGTGTAACTAGGATCAGGTCTTATTTTAATGTTAAGAGGGAGCACTGCTATTATTGTCTTATGATCACTATCAAAGGTTAAGCTGTCGTAGTGCGTATATAAGGGCCAGATATCATTGGTGAGAATAACATCGAGTATATTGTTTCCCCTGGTTGGTTTGCTTATTATTTGCGTCCAGTTATGAAACACAATTGATGATAATAATTCATCATGTCTGGATGGGGCTGATAGTTCTGTCCAGTTTATTTCTGGACGGTTTAAGTCTCCTGCAATTATCTTATATTCGGTTTGGATATTTGATAGAATATCTAGTAGATTTGTAAGACCAGTTTCATCATTACCATATTCCGGAGGGGTGTACAAACATCCAATTAGAATGCTTTTAAGGGTCTTGGATGTTATTATAGCGAAGCACGCTTCGCCATTGAACGTCTCCTGAAGAACCTCAAAGCCACTCTGTTCTATGGTAGATCTCATGTAGATCATACAACCTCCTCCTCGTTTATTAGCACGGTCCTGTCTATAGAAGGTGTAGTTTGCTATAAAAAGTGAAGCATTGGAGGTTGATTCGTTTACCCATGTTTCTATTAAAAAGACTATATCGGGATTGTATGTGTCAATAAAAGTCCTACGTCGTGGAACTTTGTTTACTATCGATCTAGTATTGATAAGAGCAACACTTATGGTGTCGGATACAAAAGCTGGAATCTGTTGTGAAAAAATGGATTCCTATTACTTGTTTGATTGTGTTGAGGGCTCATGTGCGGCAATTGTGTGATTGGTGGATAATATGGTGGTGTTGGACTATTTGTGGCGAATTGTGCATTATTGGGAAAAATTGGTGATGAGAGTGGTGGAATTCGATGGCATTGTGCAACTATCGGAGGGTATAGTGTTGGGCGAGTTGGGATTTGATTGTGTGTGTTATATTGAAGGGGTTGGGTGTGCGGTGGTCGTCTTGTGTATGGGCTAGGATACATGGGTTTAGAGAAGGGATTAGGTGTCATTTGAGGGTGTGCATTTAAATACGGATATTCGTTTTGATATGAAATTCTGTTTGGGAATGGTGGTCTATTCTGTGTTGTTCGGGGGAGATAATCTAACACTGGTTTACTACTTTGGTTCGTTGAGTTAGGACTGGTATTGCTATTTATGGACATGTTTAGACGTGTGTTGTTATTTATCAGTGTATCTTGATTAGATCCAGGATAAGTATTGTTCATGTCTAATGGGGTTGTTCCATTTCGGGGTCTTTTTGTTTGAACTGTATTCTTTCTCTTAATTGCTTCGGCAGGTTTATTATTTGCTTTCTGGTTGTCATTATTATAATTAGAAGAAGTCGCTCTCAAGTCACCTAAGCTG
>JAYGXS010001342.1:0-14391 GCA_036362985.1 Ligula intestinalis
AGAATTCGCAGGCGGTTATTGCACTGCGATTTGGAGGGAGGTGGCGAGGGAGAAGGCGAGCTAGACAGCAGCAAACAAAGGTGAACTTTAATGTTCCCTTGGAGGTTTTTAAGCCTGGATAAAGAGCCCCATGAGAGTTGATCGACCGTGGGAGAACGCTACGCATGAGAATTTTCCAGTCTGTGGTGTTTGATGCGCTTCAATGTGCTTATCGTAGCTGCTTAAGTTATTAGAGAAGACCCTATTTGCTGCGATATTCAGACCCGGTTCGGTGTGGGAAGAGAAGAAGTTAGACGCCAGTTGGGATGACAAGTATATTCTGCAAAGATGAGGCGGAGTAAAGGCTGGAAGAAGTTGGCAGCCGGGCAAGGATATGGCCCGACGTGTGCGACCGTGAGGAGTGGTCACTGCGGCTCCAGTGAGGACATATGTGGGTCGACCTTGAAGATGATTGGCTTGTTAGAATATCCGGGATCGGCCACCACTGCTGCACATTTACAAGTAGTGGCGAGGAGTTCAGCGTTGCAACAGGCACGCCCGAAGTTGGGCCAATATATGATAAATGACTACACTGGAAGTTGGCCTTTACATGAAGTAAAGTATGCGCAAAAGTAGAAGAACTAATGCTGTTGCTAAGTGCGGGCGGATGAGGGTGGGGAGGGATGAGAAAAAACCCAACTGCGGTCAGCTGCTTTTTATCCCTGTCGGGAGGGAGGTAGGGGGGGGTGAAGGGGAGAGTTGCTACCGCGAAAACTAATTACATGTGGGCGGCCGAATTGGCGGCTTTGGGTCATGGTAACTGCGGCGCCTCCATGAAGTTCTTCGGTGCACACAGAACTGGTTTGCGTAACCTAATTACAGCCACCTCTGCCGCAGCCAATAGACTCTGCCCAAATAATTTAAGATAACTCTGGGCAACCTTGAAAATCACCCTCTGTGACACATTGTCTACCATATGCATGAGAATAAAGCTGTTGGGTATGTGTGTAATCGGGCTTGGAGATGTTCTATTATTCTTTTGGGAAAACACCGGCTTGTGCAACCACATAGATAAAGGAGTAGATACACGTAGAGGTGATTTGGGGTCTTCATTTGTCCTTTCATCCTCCCTATATGATAAGAGTAATCGATAAGAGCCTATAAGCGTCAGCTGCTGGACGGTTGCTTGATAGAATTCTTTCATACCATTTCACGGATGTTCATTAGTTACTGGAGGATGGGCACTGCTGTCTGATTGAGGGTAGTCAGACTTCCGCACGCGGCTGCGAGCGTTTTTTAAAAAAATTGCCTGTTTGTCTTTCTACTGTCCGGGAATGCACTTTAGATGCATTAAAACTAAAGCTAGACCAGGTAAACAAACTTGGACCTGAATGCTCAATAAAAAGTTTAAACACCTAGGAAATAGCACAACGAAAGTTGAGAGAACGTCGAGGGAAGCCATTCTGGCGTATTTTTTGTCTGCAGCGTTTAACAGATCAAATTGCCTCAGTATATGATCTGTTTTTAGTATAAATTAATAAGTGAATATAATGGCAAAAAGTATGTGAGCTTTGCATCGATTTAAAGGCAGTTTAGAAAACCAGCAATCCTTACAACCCATGCAGGTTTAAGATTAAGAATGCTATTTGTTCTAGGCCTATAGCAGGGGGTTAAGTGAGTCAACCCCAGCAACTGCGATTTTCAGACCATGGTTACTTAGTAGAGAAGAAGTCCGTGAAGGCCAGAGTAGAGGGAAAAGTATAGTTTGTACACAAAGGAAAGGAGAATGGATGGAGGAAGTCTGACTTGGGAGAGCACGTCCGCTCAGGAGATTGACCGGGCCCCAAGTGCGGTTTTAGTAGCAGTCAGGACAGTAGACAGAGAGTGAGCGCGCTAATTGGCTAGGTCAGCCCGTGATTGGTTGGACGGCATGTTGTTTGACACCGTTGTTGGACAGCGTGAGGGTAGCCCATGTCTCGCGGCAGTGAGTCTGGCTGCCTCAACGACCTTGAGGTCTACACGGATTGAGATCACGACAGGAAAGCCAGACATCGGAAGGCAACGACCCACAACAGGCCTTTATCGAAGTTTGTATACTTCCGCGTACGAACTCAGATATTCGACTGAACTAGATAGAGGACAACATTTCAGTATCTGATTTTAATTATTTCCATAAAAACAGATTAGTCCGGCCTCACATTATTAAAACATTGGAGCTGAAATTCATTCGTACCATGGTTTACGTTCTCAAACCTATTCACTACCTCAATTAATAATATAAGATCCATTCCTCAAAACAGAAAATAGGAGTCCGTCACCGACGCCAAAGTGAGAATGGTTTTTCTTGAGTGCGGCTTAATTGCAGCGCCGAGAAGTCTCTAGTACATCGGAGCGACTGAGCAGAAAATACTCCTGAGAAGCCCTCTTTCGATGATATCCTCGTGACCTCCGTATGATGCAGATAACCTTTACTGTTTAGCCTGAGCCTCAACTCCTCGATTGCATTTTGGGTATCACTACTCAACCTTACTGCAGACGCCGTCCTACAAGGAGAATAAAAAGCGCTACCATTTAATAATGGATCGCATTTAATCAGTGGTACAACATTTTTAGGATTGACGAAGATACACTCTGAACCGTGAAGCCACCGTCTCTTCCAATGCCAAATTAGGTGGTAGTTTACGAATACGTTGAACTTTCGTTAATGATTCAGCGGGACAGTTCTTTAGAGTTGCTTAGTAGTCATTGCACTGGTTATGGAAACTTGGTAAACATCAATTTATGTGGAAAGCTGTTGGCGTGGGCTTTTGAAACTGAGCCGGTATATTTACTTCTCTCCATTCGCATGCAAATGGCTTGTGTATACATCGGCTGGTCTGTTATGCCCAGTGCAAACTGATTTTGTTTATTTGCACTACAACAATGAGGTCATAAGTGCGTGACACAAGCAGTGTTTTGAAAGATGTCCAATTATGCTTAAATTTTTCGTCTAATTCAAGTGCGATTCGTCATGATTTTGGCAAGCGCAATGTTTGACCCTAATTCACTGTTTTTGATTTCCCGCTGTGATGTTGTTTCTGTGCCTAATTTTATTCATCATTAAGAAATGGACGTTTTTGTTGAAATCGGAATTATATCTTAAAAAATAGTCTGAATATAACCAGACCCGACTGCTGCATAAAATAGATCCGTTTAATTCGTCTTACTGATAAAAGATAAGTAGATAGTTAATTTAAAATGTTGATTCTTGTCTGTAAACCTTAGTTCAGACGGATTAACGTCAAGACAGCGAATAATTCCTGAGGAATTTTTTTCAAGTAACAGTGGATTAAAATATTTATTTATAAGCGGTGTAGCGCAACAGATTCAGAGTCAAATTTGGTTGCCTAAATAAAATATGGGTCTCTGTGCACAAAGCAGATTTCGGGCCTAGTTCTCTCTAATTGACTCATGCAACTACAATTTACCTGTTACCCTTTTCAATTTCCTCGAAAACTCATGCATACGTTTTGTGGTAATGTCTCCACACAACGCGCGTACCTAGGCTGTTAGCTGCTACCTTTGTTCTCGGTACCCTAAATTATGCAATATTTGTAGATAAGTTTCTTTTCGACTCATTCCAAAATGGCTCTCCATTGCTGTCCCTAGTTAGGCCGTAAAGCACAATCTTAATAAAAGTGTACACGTGTTTATATTCTATTCAGTACCGAATGCGAAATGTTCGGTCGTTCGACACCTGGTCTGACTTCCTGTACATGTGTATAGGTTGTGGGCTCTTGGCTCAAATTGTGTGTTGTTTAAACTTATCAATAACCAATTTTGTTTAAACTCGAATCTAACATACAAGCACACTTCCGGTTTTGACACGTGCAAGCAACTGTCTTGCTAAACACTCTCCACAGCTCAATTCTCTCCTCACCTACCGCTGTTTATTTTGCCCTTCAACGACACCACTCTGGTGATCATTCTCAGGCTCAGGAGAATCCAGCAACAATTTGCGAACGAGATTTTCCTCAACTTTCACACGCGCGGCCCAACGAACTTGGATCCCGATCTTCACAGAGTCATCCTTTGGCAAGTCGACAGCTTGACTACTGCCGGTTAGGACCGTGAAAGATCTAAGTGAGTTGTATCATTTCAAATCTTCATTGTCATCCTCATATACCGGTTTTGACCATTTTTCTATTAGAATAGTCTAGTAAATCACATGCTAGCAGTTAGCTTACCCTAGAAAGTTTTCCATTGGGTATTTGCCGAGACGTTTTGCATATTTTTAGTGATATAGCCTCTACAAATTTGGTGACCCAGTTTCTATTGTCATCCACGCCTTATTATTTATTCCATTCACCTGTTTTTCCCGTTTTGCTCTGCCGTTCATATGTTTTTCAACATGGGCGACGAATACCACCAATTTCACGATTGCGACGAATATGATGCTGGTTCTAACAACTCGTGTATACCACCTGGTCAGGATGAGCCTCAGGCTTATCAGATATCCATTTAGCTTACCCCGTTCGAA
Organism: Ligula intestinalis; assembly: GCA_036362985.1. NCBI lineage: Eukaryota > Metazoa > Platyhelminthes > Cestoda > Diphyllobothriidea > Diphyllobothriidae > Ligula > Ligula intestinalis. The sequence goes on from JAYGXS010001342.1 coordinate 4,499, forward strand.
ATGCGTGACCCGACGGTCTGGTTCAAACAGATCGATGCTGTTTTTGCCTCACGTCAGGTTACTGACGAGCGTACGCGTTACGCGTACGTCGTGCAGTACTTACCGTTCGACATCGCTTTCGCCGTTCAGGATCTCCTTGATCCTATCCCTAAATTCAAACCTTACTCTAGCTTAAAAAAGGCTATTCTCGAACGTACGGCGCAATCTGCCGATAGCAAGCTTCGCCAACTCCTCAACAACGTCGAGCTTGGTGACCAAACCCCCTCTGCTCTAATGCGCCGCATGCGTCACCTGCTTGCTGGTCGCACCTTAGATGATTTGATTTTCCGTCGCATTTGGATGGATAAACTACCCCATCCAATGCAACAGGTACTCGCCCAGCTTGACGACGATGTTCCGCCCACCAAACTCGCGGATCACGCAGACCGCATCTATCAATGTTACCCCGGTACTAGTTCGTACGCTGTAAATAAAGCCTCGACCTCAGTACCTCAACATGCCGTCTCCCATGTTTCGGCCTCACAATCCGACAGCCATACACAGCGAAAGTCCACTAAATCGCTTGATACCTCATACCCGTGGTCTACTTCACCCTCTCAACCGATTCAAGACTTAACAGACAACAGAGATGACGACCTGTAGAATCTTAAAGATACTGTCAGGTTATTGTGCTCTCAAGTGAGCACAATTTGTTCCAAACTCAACCGGCTTCAAACCGGTCATTCCTCTGCAAGCCGCAATCGTTCTAACTCAAAAGTGCGTGCAGACGACAAGGTCTGCATGGTACCACTGAAAATTCGGCCCGGATGCTATTAAATGCGTCCCGCCTTGTTCTTATGCTAGACGTTCACGTTCGTGAAACGGCACCGCCAGCCAATAATGGCAAAGACTGGTGCTGACCACTCGCAGCACAGTCGCCTATTTTACGTGACTGACAATTCCACAGGGTTCCATTTCTCGATCGATACAGGCGCAGAGGTTAGCGTTTTACCGCTCTCTCGTCGTCATCATCTCCAGCTATCGCAGTTTACACTACAGGCTGCGAACAACACTTCTATCGCCACGTTCGGTCAACGGTCCCTAACTTTAGACTTCGGGCTTCGTCGCCGCTTCCAATGGGTCTTCATCCAGGCCGACGTCCAGTCGCCTATCATTGGAGCGGATTTCCTGTCACACTTCGACCTCACAGTCGACCTTAAACATCAGAAGATGCTAGATCTTACAACTCAGCTGTTTACTGTCGGGTTAATTTCGCGTGAGCCTTCCGCTGGCATCCACTTGGCCGTGCCAAGCCCGCCATTTTCTGACATCTTGAGGGACTATCCTTTCCTTTCTAAGCCCTGTCAGTTCACGGAGCAGGTTCAACGCGCCGTTCGCCACCAGATCACTACCACCGGCAGACCAGTACATGCTCATCCGCGTAGGCTTCATCCTGAGAAGCTGCAAATCGCGAAAAATGAATTCGAGCACATGTTGAATTTGGGGATTATCTGTCCTTCGTCCAGTCCATGGGCTTCATCACTGCATATGGTTTCCAAAAAGTCATCCGATGATTGGCGGCCATGTGGTGATTATCGCGCTCTCAATCGAGCTACATTCCCGGACCGGTACCCGATTCCCCATATTCATGACTTTTCCCACATGTTGGCTGGAAAGACGATTTTTTCCTAGATTGACCTCGTGCGAGCATATCACCAAATGCCGGTCGCGGAGGAGGATATCCCTAAAACCGCCGTCATGACCCCATTCGGCCTGTTTGAATTCCCTTCGCATGCTTTTCGGTTTGCGGAACGCGGCCCAAACGTTTCAGCGTTTTGTCGATGACATTTTACGCGGTCTGTCCTTCACATTCTTGTACATCGACGACATCCTTGTCGCAAGCTCGTCACCCGAGGAACACGTTGAACACTAACGCCAAGTTTTCGATCGTTTTCAGCAAAATGGTCTACAGCTCAACGTCGATAAGTGTCTTTTTGGCGTCACTTCTCTTGATTTTCTTGGCCATCGTCTTGACCAACATGGGATCACACCCCTCCCAGAGAAGGCGCAAAGCGTGTTGTCTTTTCCAGCCCCAAAGTCCAAAACTCAGCTCCGCCGTTTCATCGGCCTAATCAACTATTAACGGCGTTTCATACCGAATTGCGCCGCCACCCTGTCCCCTTTGACGGATCTTTTGAAGTCAAAGACCAAGTCGCTTCTACTTTCACCCAGTGCTCTTGAAGCATTCGAGGCAGCCAAGAAAGCACCGCGGATGCCACCCTGCTTACCTTAGAAAGTTTTCCATTGGGTATTTGCCGAGATATTTTGTATATTTGTAGTGATATAGCCTCTACAAGGTAAGGAAAAAGATATCTATCCATTTGCCGGAATAGTCGCTTTATTCGCCAAAGCTTTCAAACTCAAAATGAAGTTCATTGTCAGAAATAATAGCAGAATCAAAACAAAAAAAGTTACACGGGAAAGAGTCTAATCGAACATTAGTAACGTGAGTCCGGAGGGGACTGTGTACGGCTCTATATGTCGGTGCTAGATCCAAAAATCAACTGACTGGTTTTTCATGAGAGGCTCAGGTTTTGAAGCAATTTGCTCCTTTTCTTTCCTCTTGTGTTAACGGTAATTTTCGTGGCTGCGAAATTAAATTCGGGACCTTTTTCCTAGGTATTGGCAGCTGCTTGTGATAATTGCTCAATACGTCGCAAAGCCAGCTTAGACTCGTGCATACATGATCCACATATGCACCCGGTATCTCATGTGTAATCACGAGGGCAGTTAATACGCGGGATGTGATACAGTACACTCGACTGCTCACTAAGATTTAATCTGTCCTAAATTTGTACGACTCTGCTGTTTTAGGCCAGTGTGCAATTCCAAAGCCTAGTCTCACAAAAATGCACTCAGTCGCCACAACATAGGGGCTGCTTAGAGTTGGGTACTCCTAGGGCGGACACGTAGGCATTGTGTTATGAACGCCTTCCTGTACCCATAGGAGGTATTTTAAATTTTGTTGCAAAATGTCTTCAGACACTTTTAATTTTTACACAATAGGGCAGCACTATTCAAGAAGGGGAAAGAAAAACACAAGATAAGATGCCAGGAAGGTAGAAATTATTAGAAATAAAGCTACAAATCTGGGCAACGTTAGCCGCAATTCTATTGACCTGAGGCGAGCAATCTATTTTATTGTTTTACCTTAAACTCAAGTCCTTTATGGTGAAAAATTCAATTATTGGGCGGACTTGAAAAAAGACTGGTCGCGGAAGCCTTTCAGACCGAAAACACATTTGATGAAACCGGTATATGAGATTTCTATAAGCCTACTTTAGCTCCATGCAAAAAGGGCGTGCAAGTCTGCATGGGTTTGTGCTATGCATCGTTCGGCCGAAGGGTTAAAGAAGGAAAACATGTTTTGAGATCGAAAGCACCAATAAAAGATAGTGAATGATTGACTATTTACAACATATGCTTAACGCAAAGTAAAAACAAAAAGAGGACCCAGCTTGATACTCCGCAGCATAGCACTTAAAATAGGAACCTCATTTGAAAATGAGGACCTACCAAGGACTTTTGTTTCGATTATATAGTTATGTCGTTAGGAGTGATCGTTGACTATATACAATTCTGTAAGTCGAAAGTCAGTAAGACCGGATAGGTTGGACAGTGAACTATAAAAAGGAGCTAACAAAAGGCCCAGCAGAAACAAGCCGCCTACACTTAACAAGCCAGTTGATGTGTATGCAATATGTGCCTCTAAACACACGTTACGGGATCTGGAGACGTCCTTCAGCCAATCGGGAAATGGCGTTCACGGATTGGATCCTGTTCTTACGGGGACCCTCGGAAGAGGCTTGACTTTGAGACGGGCATAGGTGACTTGTGCATACGCACTCGATGAACCTTGGATCATACTTGCTTACGCTGGGGAGGAGGAGGTCATGGCAGTCTGCGGATTTTCGGCCAAGAAAACGTGATGGGAAGTCACATGCTGGTTAGCAGCTTGGCAGGGAGAAAAGTTGTCAGCGCAGAGGCTGATCTCAAGATCGTCACAGTACCCATGGCTAGACTAAAGGTGGCGTAAGATAAACAGCGCTACAAAGTCCTGTGCCATTACGTAGGTAAAGGACAGGGCACGGTGAAACCGAAGTCCAGATTAGCAGACGAAGAAGGCCCTGGGCTGAAATTGCCGGAATATTGAACAGGATTTCAAGCATCTTCTACCGATTGCCGTCACGCCACACGCAAGGCCAGACAGCGATCGGAGAAAAATCGATCAACCCATAATAAGGTTTATTTGTAAAGCACATCTTTGGCGCCGTCAAAAATCCCGGTAGGCAGGAAAAAATCTAACACAAGCCCCTTCTTTTGCAAACACCATTGACTGTGTTTTGGTCTTTTGCTTGGTCAATAGTGTGCGAAATAAGGAGTTTGTTTTCAATGTAAAAAACCCTGAAGCCAACACTTACAGTCGCAACTTTGAACTGCTGATCGATAAAAGTCAGTATTAACTTTGACAAAGGACAGTAAGCCTACCTGTCCGAAAGGTCAGCATATTTTTAAACTTATTCCGGTGAGCAGAAGATGAATCATAATAAATAAACCGGATTTCTGACATTTTTGAATTTAAAATATAAAAGTTATTTAGGAGGTTTGGCAGATTTGGTTCATTAAGTTGACCCAATTGTGAAAAAACGCGCTTCATTCGGCGGGATTCGAACCCGCATAGGAGGGAAGGCCTTCAACGCAAGCTAAAGCTCAACTTCTTTGAGTTACGAATGCCACGCTCAAGTAGGTATAGCGTTGGTTTCGGTAGAAGATATTCCCTCCTATGCGGGTTCGAATCCCGCCAAATGTCGCTACTTTTTTTCACAATTGGGTCAACTAAATATACAAGTCTTTAAATTGTGAGAAACTTGTCGATATGGGAAATAAACCTGGCACCATTACGAACAGTGTATGCAGTAGGCGCAGGGCAAGAGTGGCTTGTGACCGGGATGTTAGGGTTTATTGCGGAAGGAGTAAACGTCAATGGCAGTGGATATGGTAGAAGAGGGAGCAGACGAGATGGTGGGATAGAGGGTTGGGGGGCAGGAGGCAAGGGAAATGAGACTGCAGGGCTCGTCCAGCGAAATGTTCGGAACAGCGGCTTTGAGGCGGTCCACGCTCGTGACCTCTTCTCGTGTTCCGCGAAGGATGCGAAAGGTCTTCTCACCTCGGGAGACAACTCAAAACGGGGGGTCCCAGCGGTCGACAGAGAGCACGTTGCCAAGTCTTTTCGAGATACAACTCGGAGGTAGAGAGCTTTGGCGGAACCAGATAAGTGACCTTAAAAAACGGCCTGAATTTTCAGTTTATCTGGTGAGGGTAACAGGCAATGCCTTTGAAAACCCCATAGATTACATGCTGGTGCGTCACACACATGCACATGCACACATAAGAAAATTACCACTGCTAACATAGTATTGGCCAACAGTGAGTTGCCTTCTTCCCTTAATAAAGTGACTTAAAGTGAAATAAGTCTGATAGTTAGGCTTCAGTCTTCGAGAGACAAGAAGGGAAGCATGTAATTATCCAAGCGTTTTTTGTACAATTGAAAGGAAGTGGCCTCTACGACTGACTGCGGGAGGTCGTTCCACTGTTGTATGGCCCGTTGCGTGAAGAATTCAGAGCGGAGGTTGAGATTGGACATCTTCGTGCGCAGCTTCATTGTGTGCCCACGGATATGAGGCGAGAGGTGCAACAGAAAAATGCCCACAAAGCGCAATCCTTTCTCAAACCGTGTACTATATTGTAAACTAAGATAAGATATCCTCTTTTTTGCCTGTAATGCAGAGGGATTTGTCTGTAATGCCTGAAGTGATGCAGGGGGTTCGCAGGATCCTTGACTATACCTGGAGAGGATGGCGAAATCATCTCATTGGGAACTCGAACAAGGGTGCCGAACACCAATTCAGTAGCGAAACAGTTAAGGTCTGGCTTTAGGGAGAAACGGATGCCCACAAGAGCTAATGGAAAGTGGTCCGCCCAATTATCCTGATCGGCAACGGCGTGGGAAATTACTTCAAATGGAACTGCTCCACCATCCCGTTGGCACATTGATGATAGGCTGTAGTGCGGGTGCGGGTACCGACTAAAAGGGAGAGTAGAGTCTGGAATAACAACGATTAAAACTTGACAACATGATCAGTCGTTATTGTGGAGGGAGCGTCAAAAGTGGCAGCCAAACGACTGAGGAAAGACGTGACGACCGTGGAGGCGTTGACATAGAGCAAGGGAATTCACCTTGGCTACCGGGTGAATGGATCCACGCAGGTGAGCAGGTAGGAACAGCCATTGTACAGAGGCAATTAGTCTATGATATCCAGATGAACGTGACTGAATCTGGCACCAGGGCTGGGGAAGGCGCCAATGGGTGTCCTGTTTTGCCGGTGAACCTTACTCCGATGACAAGCGAGGCAATTCGAATCTAACTTTTTAGGTCGTGGTCATCCCAGGCCAGTCAAAGCGGCGGGAAAACAGCTTGTCGGTAGCTCGACTCCCGGTTGTGCACTGCGTCGGTGGGACGGGGGCATAAAGTGTTTATAAGGGCTGGTGGAAATGTCACAAAGAATGAAGCCCTTGCCCGTAGTCAGCGAAAACTTCTGCAGTTGGATTCCGGAATCATTCGCGTTACAGGATGAAGCGATACAACTTTGCTCATCAGCCATCTAAGCGAGGTCGATCCCAGGAGTGGCAAGTGAGCGAGAGCTATGACCTTATACATTCAATATAAAACTACGAATTCGTATAGTTTTGTGTTTTAATAGTCATCGTCTATAAGGCATATAACCGAAGATTCTAATAAGATTGCCAGAAATAATAGGTACCTATAAATGGTCTTTGCCTTGTTGTCAAAGATTTTTCCGCGTCATTTCAGACGGGCAGGCCGCAAACACGTGCTCGACCTCTTAACAAAGATCTTCAGTACTGCTGCAAAAGTCACCCTTCCCTTCCCTGGCTCAGATGCTCTAATATTACAGTTAGTCCCCGGCCCTAGCCAAAATTCTGGAAAAGATCGTTTTAATCAAATTCTCGATTTTTGCCTGGAAAACAAGATTTCAAGCGATTCGCAGCATGGTTTTCTACCGGGGCGATCATGTGAGACATTTGGCTTTTCTTAACCACGTCACCTCCATCCGTAACGAGCGGCAATCCGTGGTTGTTATCTACTTTGACCTGAGCAAAGCCTTCGACAAGGTACCGCAGAGACGGTTTCTGGTAAAATTGGAAGCCATTGGCATCCGTGCCCCTCTTCTCGACTTCATCGGTTCCTACTTGTCTAATCGCAGCCAGAAGGTCTTAGTAGGTAACAGTTACTCCACTGCTTATTTGCTCACGAGTGGCGTTTTTCAAGACACTGTCTTTGGTCCTCTACTCTTCATTATATACATAATCGAAATTTCAACTTTTCTGAAATATTAACACAATCTCATTTATGCAGACGACCTCAAATGCATGTGCTCATTTTCTAAGGACACGGCCAATATATGTATTGATAAAATTAAAGCGGACCTGCTTACACTCTCACGTTGGAGTGCTGCCTGGCAGATGGAATTCTCTCCATCCAAGTGAAGTTTCATGTCTTTCGGTCTCGCCAAGCTTCCTCGCCCACTAGTCTTTCAAAATACTCCACTTTTAGAAGAATCCACTATAAAAGACTTAGGTATTAACCACACAAATAAACTAACATTGTCGCCTCATGCGGATCGAATATCTGCGAAGGCTGCACAGATATGTGGTTTTATATCACATAAATTCTCCCTTCTGGAAATAAAGTTAAAACTTTATCGCATGTATGTTCTAACCATCCTAGAATACTGCTGTTCCCTCATTGGTCTAATGAATGCTTCTGACCGCGGTAAGGTTTAAAATGTACAGAGGGTGTTTACTCGCAAAATATTAGCTCTTCCTCGATCCAATATTTCGTAGACGGAGAGATGTCAGTTAGCGCACATGACATTTCTTTAAGTTAAGAGACTCGAAGCGGGCCTTTGCTTCCTTTTTCATGTTAACTCTACACCTAACCTCCCACGGATCAACGCTCTCATTCTCGCAGATAGACCTTATGCCACTCGTAATTCTCCCAGGATATTTGCACGCCCTGTAGCTCCACCTCAAACCATTCTCGCTTCTTTGCCTCCAAATATACCTTCCTCTGGAATAATATTCCCCTCGAAATTAGGCTGTCGTCTAACTTAGCAGTTTTTAAAGTCAAATAACCTAAACAATTAACTTCGGAAGATATAAATACCTTGTTATCCGTCTCCTTCCCAAACACATAACTTTGGGACTTTAAACACGTTTCCCCTGGTATATGAGGTGGTTATATTTATATTACATTGTTTTCCATATATGTATATTTCTTCCTCTATAGAGTGATATTTGCAAGAGTGTTTCCTCCCCTTCTCTTTCCAATCAATATTGCCGTTCTCCGTTCCCCATTTTACAACCCTGACGATGGACTTCGTGGTCTCTAGTCATGCTCATAGCAGTTCTGTTATTTTCGGCAGCTTGTCGCTGGACTCCGCAGTCCACAAGTTCGCATCTCCGGCGTTTCGGTGATGATCACATGACCTCTGCCGTTCCATCATCTTGTCGACCCTGTTGCCCGCGATGGCCTCCTCCGGACTCACCTCCCTGATGGTTGATCATGAATTCAGTCGGGCGGTGTTACAGTGGTGAACGGCCGCCTCTGCTGATATAGCATTTCTCTAACGACAAGAACCACTTCCAACCTTCATACGTTCTCATCAACAGTCCTGTTTCATTGCACTACAACCATTCCTATCAACCAACCTCCTTAATTTTGTAGAAGCAGTTTTTTCGCCTACGTTTTGTTTTTAAAAGTGGGGGTCTGCTGAACTCTGCCCCCACTTTAATGGTAGGAGTTTTTTCAGAGTGCGTTTCAGAGGGTTGAATATTATTTTAAAATGACGATATATTGGTGGATATGAATTTATCAGCCTACATTACTAAACGCTCCCGCTGCCACGGAGTGCAGCATTTATCAACTTTCTATTTATTTTTCCACGGCACTAAGTTTGAAATGACGAGGCCCTCCGGGCCTTAAATATAAAATTTATTTATTTATTGAGGATCATCAGACCCAGCTAAGCCTAGGTGGTCGAGACCTAAATGTGCTCAGAGTTATTAAAGATCAGAGCATATATTCCAAACGCCTTAATATTTTAGAGTGTTTTGCCTTCATTATTGCCATAACATGCAGAATTACCAGGTTTATCCTTCCAAAAGTTTAAACTATCGGCATTAAATAAATGAATATATGTTATATTTTAGGCTCGGAGGGCCTCGTCATCAAAACTTAGCGCTGTGGAAAAATAAATACAAAATTGATCAGTGCTGCTTTCCATGAGCAACCACATAGGCAGCGGGAGCGCTAAGTATAGTAGGCAGATAAATTTATAGCCATTAACATATCGTCATTTTGGAATACCTTGTAGGGGCTTTATCACTACAAATATACAAAACGTCTTAGCAAATATGCAATGGAAAACTTTCGAGGGTAGGCTAACTGCTAATAAGGGATTTGCTAGACTATTCTAGTGGGAAAGTCGTAAAATCCAGTAAAGAGATTGACGATGAAGATTAGAAATGATACAACTCATTTAGATCCTTCACGATCCTAGTCGGCAGTAGTCAAGTAGTCGACTTGCCAAAGGATAACTCTGCGAGGACTGGGATCCAAGTTTGTTGGGCTGCGAGTTGCAAAAATGGAGCGAAAACTCGTTTGCAAATTGTCGCTGGATTCTCCTGGAGCCCGAAAGTGATCACCAGAGAGGTGTCGTTGAAGGACAAAATAAACAGCGGCAGGTGAGGAGAGAGTTGAGCCGTGGAGGGTG
>JAYGXS010001343.1:0-14389 GCA_036362985.1 Ligula intestinalis
AGTCTATTCGATCGGTGTTCGCACATTCCTGAGTGAATATATATATATATCTCTGTCTTCTGCACCGACTACTCTAAGACCTCACTTGGAATTCGGCCTGGGAGCGACGCGGTCGCAGCGACACCGCGCTCTCCGACTGGCCTCACGGTCGGACGCCTTGCAAGAGCAACTGGTTACTTTCCCCTTATCCCTTCTGTAAACAATATACTGTTCCGTCTACCCTATCTTCCCAAGATTTCTCGTATGTCCTAAGGAACCAGGGCCTCCAAGATTGCAGCTCCTAGGGTTAAGCGTTTTAGCCTTAACTACCTATATGGTCTCCGATTGGCATGAACCACCAGCGCGAAAGCGGGCGTAGGTGTACAGAGGCCCGAATGTGCTAATATTTGGATCGAAAAAGGGGGGGGTCGTTTCCTGTACAAAGGCAATGCTGCGCCGGCAAGAGAGCAGGTCGTCGAGTGGTTCTGTGAGTAGCCGTGGCCAGCTGCGTCAAAATGGGGGGAGGGGGAACAGACAGCTGGTTGTCTGCCGAAAAATCACTTCAGGGGTCTTCCTCTTCGGCAGTTGAAACAGCGGTATTCAAAAGATGCTGCCTCTAGTCTGCTTTCCTGTTAGGGCAGCCGAACACGTGAGCCGCCACCCTTGCCATCCATCCATCCATCCAGACAGACACACACCCAGAGTTCACACCGGACAAACGCGCGCGAACAGAGGACCTGTAAGAAGACAGGCGCACCAGCTAAGGCATCGAGCGAGATCAGACAATCAGCTAGCCGTGGACGTACTTTGTGACACCTTGGCATTCCAACTCCCAAGATTGGGGTCCAAAAGGAGAACCAGGACCTTAAGAGATCGACTAGGACTAGATGCCCCGCTAACAGTCTGGTGCTGAATCCAAACCGCCGAACGTACGGGGTAAACCTTTTAACTGCGGGAGGTGATCATGGGTAAGAACGCCGCTGAGAGATACATATCCTTGAGATGTCAACCAGAATCCGATGGCTACCCAGAGGGACCAATAAGAAGGAACAAAGCGGGCACAGACCGATTGCCTTTAAATGCAAGAGCAGGCAAGGGAGGCGGGACATGCTGCAGACAAGAACGCCATGACGCAACGACAGACGACTTGCTGGCGAAAACGGCGCAAGCCAACTGACACCTGCAGAGTTGATGTGTACACAAGAATTGTTATAGTAAACTATTCTCGGTTATCCTCTCTGCATTATAATCCATAGGTACAACTGGGGGACACAACAGGTTCGGTAAAGGGTGAACTGACGTATTCAGGTGCAACATGACCGGGGAGGGGGGAGCTGGTCTAACAGCAATGCCCTATGGAAACAAAATGTCAACTTTTAAATACTATCTGACCTTACTCATGGTGTTCGACAACTACCAATAAGCACTGTCTATGGAAATTCCTCAAAAACTAGTCCTCTCACTGGGCTAAGTTAATTTCTCACCAAGTAAACGATCACAGCGTCAATATTTTCAAAGAGCTCATGCAAGGAAACGCATTGCTAAAACTTTGTTATTTTACCTACCTAGAGATAGATAAGCATTCCTATGTCCTATTCATAACACAAAAGTAAAATTGAAAGTTAATGTTAACCCTTGCCTTATCCGTATATTCCACGCTAAGCCATACCTTAATCCTCAAAGTAAGCCAAGCTTACCCATACTAGTTTCGCATTTATTTGAGTCTGTTTCCAGCATTCATGGGCATCTCAAACCGAATGATAACAACCATTAAGGTGGTTCGGTACTAGTAGACAAATAATAATGGATTAACAAAGTACAATCCTCCACTATGGATACACACAGCCAATACAATTGGCCAATTTGCCTGACTCGAGACAAGGTAACAAGACAAATTCAACAGATATGAAAGACAAAGCCAAGCTTGGGAGAGTGGTTGTGTAAGTTGGAGAGGCGACGATCGCTAAATTTATGTGACTTCGGGAGCCAGTTAATGTGGTCTCCCATTGGTTTGAATCACCAGCGCGAAAAGGGGCATAGGTGTACAGAGGCCCAAATGCGTTAACATTTAGATCGAAAAGGGGGGGGGCGCGTTCCGTGCACAGGGGCAATACTGCGCCGGCAAGGGGGGGGGGGGGATCGATTGGTCCTTGGAGTAGCCGCGGGTAACTGCATCAAAAGGGGGAGAGAACAGAGGCTGCTTCCCGATCACAAAGCCACTTCAGGGGTCTTCATCGCCGGGGTTCAGGACAGCTTTCTACTAAAGCAGCCGTATTCAGGTCAACCAAGCTCACGAGATGCTGCCTCTACTTTGCTTTCCTGTGGACGTCTGCTAAAGGTTGAAGTGACATATTCGAGTGCAACATGGCCGGGGAGGGGGGGTTGGTTTTGGCCCCAGTGTGTATTTGACTGGTAAAATTAAAACGGGCGTTGGCGGCAGCATGCTTTTAGGAAGGAAATGGCTTTCAGAGGTAAACGGTCGTACGTCGGTCGGAAATTATTTTCGTTAAAGGAAGAGATCTTATGCTTTAAACTAAAAGCAAACCGGACCCCCAAACATAAATATAACCAATACAAGCGATATGCTAGTCTCAGGGAGTAGTTGAGAAAATTTGATTCGCCTGACGTTTCGACAGCCGTCGCGGATTCTTCATAAGATACATCAGCAGAAAAGAGTAGCTTCTGCTACTGCAGCAATTAAATACTTACACTAATAATTCTGCATCAGGTGTATTTGATGCGAAATTACTATGACATGTGGACGCTTGATTGCTGCCACTCTGCATTTCCTCAATGCTGCCCTTAGGCACCGCCTGAGCACGCCACTACAATCAGCTCAGTCTTCAACCGGTGCATTCACAATCGGTGCTGACCTAGTTAACGGCGAAGACACGCTTCAAGGCAGTCTCCATGTGCCGTCAAGTAGCAGAAAAAGCTATATGAAAAATCACATAATTTCGCTTCGAGAAAAGATGCGCCTTCAATTTGATTCGGAGCTCCATTCGCCTCCGAAAATTCATTTTTAAGTTATCGGTTGCAGTGATACTGTGTCATACACTTGGCAGTGGATTAGTTCTTCGCTTACTCTCCGTGCGCCAGCGCACCTCCGATTTTCACGGAAACACACACACACACACTTGACGTCTTCGGTTTTGCCATGCTCCGCTTCGAGAGACAACGTGTGCACTTTTCCGCGCATTTACACTGACATCTCTTGAATATTCAGCTTGAGTCTATGGCTTATAGGCCCAGCCAAAAACAACAAAAACCTTCCCATGACGAAATAGTGAGATTTCAAGTGGTTATTACGAAACTATCCCTTCACGTTTAAGACTATTTTTGCAGACTTAAATTAATTATTGTTGAAAAAAACCCTGTTTTACTGACCGTGCTATTTATTTGTGCGAAGATTTTTTCGTGCACTTGAGTAATTGATATATCATACCAGCGGAAGGAAACTCCAAAAAATATCAATTATACCTCTTTGGTGGTTTTCTTAGGAAGGAAAACCCAGGCTAAAATTACTACTTAAAGATAAATGGCCTTAATCGGGCTACGTGAGAGCACCCCTGGCACTTCTGCTTTATCAGTATCAATTTGCTTATCTCACTTGCATCTAAATCTCGAGGAAGCAAAACTCGAACTCTTCGTTTCCTTCCCAAACACGTTACTTCTAGACACCGAAACAGTAATTCTAACGTTTAAGTCTCGACCACAAAATACCTCAAAGAGTTCAAACGGAGTAAAACATCATGACCGAATGAGGTATACTCTTCTTCATTTGCAACCCTACGGTGGTTTTTGAAGTTTCTGTCGATGATCATCGTTAGGTTCTCACGTTCCTGCTAACTTGCCGGTGGACTCTGAAGTCTGCTTAGTCGCATTTCGAGGACGATCTAGTGATTTCTATGGTCCCCTCATCGTTTCTACCTATTTTCTACTTGTTTGTGGGTCTCTTAGGAAAGGGGTAATCAGGATAAAATTCATTTTACCCCATTTAAGCTGATAAGCTCCACTTGTATAACTCGCATGACGCTGTATGATTTTTTCCCACCACAAGAATCGTTCCGAATCTTAAACATAACGATTCCATCTCACTGCATCATATCATACCATATCAATCTCACTACCCATTTAAGCAGTTCCTTCTCCTATATTTTCTTGGAAATCGGTGGCTAGCTGTACTCTCATTTCACTTTATTTGCCTGATACTGTCGACTTTTAGTTTAAATGACGGTCCGTTGTATATCGGATCTGATTAAATATGCATAACATACTACTGATTACCGTTGGTATACAGCTGTTTACGCGCAGCTGTGACTGTGGTGCCTCACTCATCACAGGCAAGCATGCTCCATGTCTCACCGCTGCTAACGCGTGCGCCTGCACTGAAGGCGGTCACTTTAACTGCCAATCACAGATGCCGCAATGCTGGTCCCGCCGGTGGCGAATAAGATGCATGCACACATACGTCAATGCAGTCTGTCCGGCCAATAACCTCCAAGCGCCAGACCATGAAAGCTCACGCTGGCCGCTGGGATTCCTGCTAATTAGCTGCACTTATGACCCGGCTAGCCTACTGGCTGGTCGTGCACTCCGATGTCAAACGTCTTTCTTCTTATTCTCCTTTCCTCTGTATGCAGAATAAACTATTCCTATTAGTCTGGCCTTCAACGACTTCTTCTCGCCTAAGGAACCATGGTTCGAAGATCGCAGTTGCTAGGGTTTAACACAAACCCCTATGATATAACTGTCAACTTTGTATTTAATTTTACCACAGCAATAAGTTTGTAATAAGAGGGCCCATTGGTCTTTAGATACACAATTCATTTATTTATTATTCACACTCAAGACCGCCTACATTGCAATCTCATGAGACCTCTGTTGATAGAAAGCAAACAGATCTAAGGTGATACAGAAACTCTTCGTAAACGATGAACCGTGTAAGTGTGATCAGTCACTGGCAGACAACAACCCAATAACCATGGGTGGCTAGAGTAAATATTGACGGATGTCTGTGGAGGCTGGTACTTGGGTAATTTTTCCAAAATTCCCATTGAAAAATACAGAAGATGGATTGGCAAACATACATTTATTTCCGATAAATTCTCGTCAGGGCTTTGCAGTTATGTGGAAAGTAAGTAAATAAACTATGCGGGTTACTTGCAAAAATAAAACGGTTGTCAGGGGAGGGGGAAGAGGAGGGGGGGTATCGGAATGAAAATCTGATCGGCGTTTGGGGGGACTAGTATTCGGTAGCTGGCTGTTAGATCAGCGGCTTTTGACCATGGAAACTGCGGCACTGCGACGAAGTTCTTTCGGGCGCACAACATCGGTAGGCGTAGCCTGATGGCGGCCGCTTCTGTCGTAACAAACAGACGCTGTCCAAAACATTGTGAATAGCTTGAGGGTATTTGTAGATCACTTGGAAGGCCTCTTTGGTATCCACGCGATGATCTAAGTCTACCAGGTGCGCTTGAATGGAACTGTTTATACCCTTTAGTTGGCCCTTCCCTAACCATGCTGTAATGTGTTCTGGGACTCTTTTGGGTAAACGCCGGCTCGTGCGACCAATATACCCTGCCCCACAGGGGCAGGTTAATAATAATATGCACACAGAGGTGTTTTAGGCTGACAGTTTGCTTTTTATCACTCAGTTTAGGATGGGAGCAGTCGAGAACAGTACATAGGCGTTGGCTGCTGGGAAGATGGTTGCTACTGCTTCACTCAGGCGCCTCCTTTCTTCGATAGTTATAAGCAGGAATGTAGGATACGTACAAATAATTACGAAGGATGGTGCGAAAGGATGATTTTATTCGATGTTACCTCACTATTCACTTCCACGTCCTACCACTGTCGAAATCATTCGGGGCCCTCTATAACAGAACTGCGATGAGGAGGGCTGATAGCCAACATATTAGGATTGTATCAGCGTCACGAAAAATTGCCTCATTATCTACTGCACCTTCGTAAGGCTTACACACGAGTAAATCAAAGTCCCTCCAATGGGATCCCTACCACCTGAGGTCATTGATGAGGTGTAACTAAAAAACTCGATTTTTACAGACTACCATTCCTGGACGTTCTATTCTGCTGCAAACTAGACGACAAAATTCCGACGCCTGTCTATCGGAAACCGATAAGCACTCCACAATTGAGTTACAATAGCAATCACCCGCTGCAACAGAAGTTCTGCAAAGAATTCCAATTTTCTACGATTTAAAAGTCGTATGGACAAACACGTGTTTTCTCACATGGACTTTCAAGCCAGACCGACTACTGTTGCAGGCCACGTCCATGTGCATTTATTCCTTCACGCATTTGATGCCTTCGGTTTATTCATGCGCCTGTTCCATAAACAACGTATGCACTCTTGCGCGCATTTACACTGATGTCCTTTCAATATTCAGCTCGAGTCTGTGGCCTGTAGGCCCAGTCCAAAAGGAAAAATGTGCCTTTCAAGATAAGATACCGAGATGCCACGTAGTTGTTGAAAATCCTTGTGCGTTTACGCATAGAACGAGCTTTGCAGACTTAAGCTAACTATTTTAGGAATATAAAACATGTTTTACTAAACATGTCACTTACGTAGGCGAAGAAAGATTCGAGCATTGGAGTAGTAAAATCTTAGCCTACCAATTCTGATCCGTGGTCGGCCAAGGAGAGCAATACGTTTTGCACGCACAGTGGATAGGGTCTTTATGGTCTCCATTAACTATTCCTCGCAATACTGAACACCCGCACATTCACTGGCTAATACCAGCGGAGGGTAGTTGAAACACAAATAAGACCTGGTTTGGCAGGCGTTTTACGAAAACGAAAACCATTGTACAATTTTACTGCTACTTAACTGCTAAGGCTACCTCTATCAGGATAGATCAGATCACGTTTGGCACATCTACATTATCAGCAACTATTCATTCATTTAAAACCCATTAGTTGCATCTTCCTGCTGCGACCTTAACTGGAGCGGTTCGCCTGGTAAAGCTGACTTCTATCTGGCTACCTTTATACTTCCCCACAATTATAAATTATCCCAGCCACTTTGACTCCTCCAGATATACCTCAACTAACACTAATCTGCTACCTCAAATGAACCCATGCCTCAGCGGTAAGTTGTTAACGCCAATATTACTACACTATGTGTCCATGAACAGAAGAAAGATGAGAAAGTCCACAAATATGATTCTCGATAGAAAACATTTTCAATCTGTAAGCATATATAAAAACAATAACAATAGCAAGGATTATATAATTTAAAGGAAATTACGGTTTGACAAAAGTGATTAACTAGAGCCCGTTTACAGGTCAATATCATGCGACCTCTTGTTATTTCCAGCAGAAAAAGATTGACATTCTTCACGTCCTTTCTCCAGCGGAAATCTTGTACCACCTACAGATGATTGTTTCCCTCATCTGAAAGCCTTTCCCCCTTCCTCCAATAGTTATGTCCGTGTTGACTCTTTTGTTTCCTATCGAAAGCACCCGGGTGCTGAGACTAGCCTCCCAGCCAAGTTGTACTGACATACTGTCCCCACAACCTGTTCAACTTCCTTGCATTTTTAATCACCTTCCTGCACAATGCTTTTGACCCCCACTGCCTTAAAATACAACTTTTTTCAAGTCGCGCTTGAATACGCCAGCTCGCTCTCTCAGCCTTCCATAGGAAATGTGACCAGACACAGCGGCCGTCGAGCCAGGCAGACCTGAAAACTGTCTGACCTTCTTGCGTGCGTACACTCGCTTCACCCGTCTCCCAAGTTGGTTCAACACATGTGTGTCAGTTAACTGCGAGGCCACTTGCCTTCTCCCCCAACTGCTGATACTGCGAATTGAGGCAAAAATTCGCATCCCGGGTATGTACATAGATTTAGGGAGAAGAAGAAGAACAATCCGGGTCGATTACCGGAATCATTGTTTGATAAGTCTGAGCTTCTGAACTCTTGCGGGTGTCCATCGTAAGAGGTAAAATCGTTAGCGAGAGCAAACAACATTTATAGGTGGAAGGGGTCAAGTAACCATCGTTGGGGCAAAGGAGGGACAGGACCAATCAACCACCAGTGCCGTGAGCCTTGACATACCTGCGCAGGGCAACATATGCGGGCGCCAGCTCAATACATCGGTTAACTGGATTGGCATCCGACGCCCAGCCTTTGATCAGTTATTGGCCTGCCTTGCTGTTGGTATGGAAAATTATCCTCGAAGTTGCGAAGTTCAATTCATGACCTTTCTCGTAAGTGTGGACCGCCATTTGCGGTAATGCATCACCATGTTGAACTGCCAGCTTATGTTCGTGTATGCGCGAACCCAGCATGCATACAATCTGCCCGTGTAATTTACTGGACAGTTTAGATATGGTATGCAATACACTACGTCCAACTGCTCACTGGGAATTAATAAATCCTGCATTCTAATGACCCGGCTGCACATTGTGGTCATGGGACGGTTTGCGATTCCAGCGCCTGGTCCAGCGGCAATGCGTTCGGTGGCTTCCGATACATCCTTGATATATGGCAGCGCATGTCAAACCGTAGAAGTTGGTTCTGTTTGGGTCCTACGAGGGTGAGTACGTAAACATCGGCTTATGAAGGCCTTGGGATAGCCAGTCTGCACAATAGGCCTCGTGAGATTGACTTCTATACGGTCTTGAGAAAATTAGTTTTCTCAGGTCGTCATTTAATTTACATTATTTAACCCTTCTTATCGTTATCGTTTCTATATATGCTTACATAATGAAATTATTTTCTATGGAGCATCATATTTATGGACTTTCGCATCTTTCCTCTGTTCATGGACAGTAATATTGGCGTGAACAGCTTACGGTTGAGGCATGGGTCCATCTCAAGTAGCGGATTAGTATTCATTGAGCTATATTTGGAGGAGC
Source organism: Ligula intestinalis (assembly GCA_036362985.1). Lineage (NCBI taxonomy): Eukaryota > Metazoa > Platyhelminthes > Cestoda > Diphyllobothriidea > Diphyllobothriidae > Ligula > Ligula intestinalis. The sequence goes on from JAYGXS010001343.1 coordinate 8,864, forward strand.
CAAAGTGGCAGCGATTATTGGTAGTTGTGAGAAGTATAAACGTTGCCAGATAGAAGTCAGCTTTACCAGACGAACCGCTCCAGTTAAGGTCGTAGCAGGAAGATGCAAATAATGGGTTTGAAATGAAGGAATAGTTGCTGATAACGTAGATCTGCCAAAAGTGCTCTCATCTATCTCGATAGAGAATATTCACCTGGTAACCGTAAAGTTGTATCCTGTTTTTTTCTGCTCTAAAGGACTGGAATTTCACACCGAAACTTTCCCACTCGTAGCAATATTGCTGAAAGGTCGATTCCTAGGTAGTAAAACAGAAGAAAGAGGAGCGTTAACCGGGAAAGATGTATTATAAGACAGACGTTTCGGGTAGTTCTCTCGTCAACGTAGCTTCAGAAAACAGACACCATGCCACATGTTTCTCATACTTATACTATAACCTATACATAGCCAGGCGCATTCAAAAGTCGTCTAGTGACTTAAGTGCAGCTAAGGGCCTGCAATTATATTGGAAAAACCCGCCGACAACTGCAAGCGCGAATGCACGAGTGCAAGCTTGCTGTAATATGGTCGCAGATGAAGTCGGAGATAGCAACCCATGTTGAAGAGATGGAGCACCACTTGAAATTTGATGCGATTAAAATTGTTGGCCGAGGTGATGCTTGCACATCAAGGCAGCTTAAACATGTCTGGATATCGAGTGACTGTTCAGTCCACCGTCACATACATTTACCGGTCCCCTATGAACCTTCTTATCCGGGAACAGACATGGCATAGAACATCCCGGGCCGTCAACCAATACCGCGGCTAACATGTGTATGCCGCAAACAAGTCGGAGCGTGACAGGAACCAACGGAACGAACGCGCATCCAAGCAATAACAACACACGTGTCACAGTGACCGACATGGTGAACGAAAAGGCCAGAGGCGAGGTGCGAGACACAGTGACTCAGCGATCATTGGCAGAACACGGATACGGAAGAAGGAGGGGCATAAAGACGAGGACCACGAGTCTGAGTATTTATTCTCTGAAGATGGGTAAATGTGACAACTACGAGAAACGTCAGGCTTATATAAAACCTCTACCGGTGAACAGTTATCTTCCTTGTGAGTTCCTTATGATCATAATTAGTATCTACTTCGTAAAGCTGACATCCAATACGGTCTCATTCCAGCGTGTAATTCTATTTTAAAGGCTTGGCGAAAAAGGATAAGTAGTGCATCCCACATACCCCTAGTCCCAACATTCTGTCCTACGGAAGCGATGGTTATAGGGGCCCTGAAGGTGAGGAAAGAGGATAGGAGGTGAAGAAAATTTTTAGAGGTAAGTGTAGAGTGAAAAAAAAAAGTAGTTAAACTTGTTTCCCGCGGGCGCTAGGAGTAAGCTGTTTTGCATGCAAATCTCGACGGCGCTATCCAACCCGACATGCTTCGACCTGACAGTCATCGTTCCTCTCGGTCACCTACGTCCCGTCCTTCTAACGCCCGTTTCTCGCGTGGTGTGGCCAGTCGGCCTGCCTGCCTTCACACTCAATTCTCATAACCTCCCGGGCCAAGACTCGGGTATTCACTTTGTGCCCGTTTGCTTCACCAACTTTTCTAGATTTTCCGTTTTACTTGATAAAAGTCCTTATAGAGCTTCAGTAGACACAGGAGCTGCAATCTCCCTAACCAAAGTTGATGTTTCGTTTACTTCAGAAAAACGCCTTACTGAGTCAAGAAAGCCTTCACCTAGCCCACTGATAGCTAATGGACAACATTTACAGATTTTACGTTGAATCCTCTTACCAACCCGTACCAAAGTGCATTTCTTTCTTGTAAGGGCAACAGTGGCTTGTGTAGCCCCCCTCATATACCCCTAGTCCTAGCAAGTTGTCCTACGAAAACGGTAGGTATAGGGTTTTATGGGTGGGCAATTAGGATAAGCAGTGGAATATACGTTAGTAACTGCTTTACAAATTTTCTAATTGTATTTAGAAGTGTTTTCGATTCATATCTGTAGAATTTCCTAATCTGTATTAACGTATTGCCAAAAAACCGATTATCAAATTACAGGTTTCTTGAAATTTCCAAAAAATAGAAAAAGTGGGTAGGAAGAAGTCTACTTCAAGGTATCTGAGGTCCAAGACAACGTTCTGGAGTTAGATTTGTATTGGCGGGCTGCGCGAAGTACCGCGCACAGATTCAATTTACACGCGGACTAAATTACTCCCAGCGGCTGCAGGAAGAAATTTCGACTACATTTTCTTTCACTGTATACTTCCCTTTAAAAATCTCCTTCTCTGCCTACCTTTTTTTGTACCTCCCAAAGCCCTATAACCACCATTCTTGTAGGATGAAGTGCTGGGACTAGGGGTATATGAGGGGGCTACCTAAGCTACCTTTGTCCTTGTTAGGCCCTCCATTATTTTGGACCTTATAATTGGTGCTGATTTTCTTTTGAAGTTGAATGGTTCTTTGGATATATATATATATATATATATATATATATATATAAATGACCGTAATTTGCATTACGACTAGAATGCCACTTCAATTTCGTTCCATACCCCAACCCTGCAAGAAGAGGAAGTCTGCGCAGCTATCGCTGCCACTGTCGTTTTGCCTTCAACTTATCTTGATAATATCTTATCTTATCACATCACCTCAATGAACATACTCGACATCAGTTGAAATCCTTTCTTGTGAACTTCGTTGAAGTTTTCGCCTCTCGGACGTTACTCTGCAATTCGCCATTCTATTGATACTGGCTCAACTAAGCCTCTGTGGCCAATTACGTTCCAAGACCGGTTTAAAAAGCACCTTATTGCGGGGGTTGCTTACGGTCAGACACTCCCGTATCCGGTGAATTCATTGACGGTTGCAGATATCTGGACACGGTGACCTCACCATCAGAATGCGATTCTGGATTTGGCCCACTAATGGCTTGACTACGCTCTTCTGGGAGTCAATTTACCATTACTCATATTCTATCCATTCTGCGCTTCAGTAAATTGGTCACACTACTCTGGCCTTCCATGCCTTATCTTTTTTACTACGCTATAGCCGTTGTGATACGTTCTAGTTTCTATTATTCGGCCGAATTATTTCATGTCCTTCTTTGTTGACTGCGAATTTCTCTTTATCCTACACTGTGTACCCTGAAGTTCTCTTTCTCATATTGGTGACCCGATATTCTTCATTGCGCCTTCAATTCCATGTACTCTCGAAGAATTACCATGTGGATCCCTCACTTCATATCTGACACAGGTGATCCACGCCATGATGTCAATTCTCACATTCTGATATGGCTGATTTCAAGTGCATTTTTCTCTGTTATTTTTTTGACCAATATATAGAGAATGCAATCACCCACAACCTGTCTGGAAGCGAATTTATGACCATCAACCACTTTTAGCCCATCATTCGTGAGTTATTTTATTAATACATTTAACATACATTTAACATGTAATAGAGAACCCATATGAGTAAATCAAAGACACGCCAATGGAATCCCAAATTTCTGAACTAATTCATGAGGTGTTACTACAAAAACTCGGAGGACGGTATTTCGATGCATAGGAAAACAGATGTTGGGCACCCTGCGCTGACGGCACTTTCGTTTTCATCAATCAGGATCGAATTTAACACGGAAAAGAGTTACTGAAATACATTTTTCTCGATTGAGAGGTCACGATAGCAGAAGTAAGCGTCAGACATCCGTTCCTGGACGTTCGCGTCTGCCGCCAACCAGACGGCAAAATATCGACTCCTGTCTACCGTAAACCGACAAAAATCGCAAATATTGAGGTACAGTAGCAAAGACCGATTGCAAATCTAACGAAGATTTGCAAAAATTCCAACATTCTACGACTTAAAAGTCGTATTGGCGGACAATTGTTTTCCGTCGTGCACCTTCAGGCCAAAATGACTAACATTGCAGGTCACATCCACGTTCATTAAGGCTTTCACCTGCTCCTAAGGAATAAACAACACGATGTCTGGAGAAGAGGATACCCAAACACATACCAGCCACTAAGTTGACGGGACAGAGGCATTTCAGGTTCTATACCATATAGGGATGGCAACGCAGACGTGTACACAGAACGCGCAGTTTCCCTGTATGGGCCAGTTATGCAGGCAAATAGATGGAGTGGCGATGGACTCACCGATTGGACCATTCCTCGCCAATGTCTTCTCAGGCAAGGTCGAGGAAACGAATCTCAAAAGCACTATAAATGACCTTGAGTTCGATGGTCGCTACGTGGATGATATTTTTTGCCTAACAAATAGGGCCACCAATATCGATGGCCTAGTTCAAAAGTTTAACATTGCCCACACGCAACTAAACTGAACTGTGGAAACGGAGGCGAACATTAACATAGCTTTCCTAGATGCCCTCTTTCACAGACAAGAGGATGGTTTAATACAACGCTGAATATAAAGGAAGGAAACCTGGGCGGGGCAATATATTAATTTTCACAGTTTCGTTCCCATTTACCTAAAAAGAATCTTAATCCAGGGATTAGCATCCAGAATACGACGCATCTGGTCTCCTGAAATCCTGGAAGGAGAATTGCTGCAGCTATAGAAAACACTCCACTAAAATGCTTAACCCGAAACTTTCATCCTACGGAATATCAAGGAGCATGTCACGAAGGCGTTGGTTGCAACGGCAGAATAAAAAGATGGAAAGATTTATTCATAAGGCTGCCTTCTCTAGTAGACGCAGCAAGCGAACTGGAAAAGTGACGCCTAATATTAGCAGTTAGTAGTGCCTTACCATCGGCTTATCTAACACATATCCTTTACCAACCCTCCCCTTCTACGGATGGGAGTAAAAACTGACTACAGTTTCAAGTCCTATCCATAGGCGTTTATTCCTTCACCTGCTCCCGTGGAGTGGGATATATTGGCCGAAGAACGTAACTTAGCGTTCATATTTTGCTCCCCTGAATAATGTTGTAGGTTTGCCGACCTTTTGGACAGCTGGGCCGGCTGTCCTTTGTCGAAGTGAATACTGACTTTATCGATCAGCAAATTTAAAAATGCGGCTGCACGTGTTAGTCTTGCGTTGATCGAATTGCGTTCGCCAATTGGCCCTGCGTGTAAATGTTGGCTTGCCGTGACGAATGTTGGTGTTCTATTTCGTCTACTACGGTAGAGGATGCTGTTAACCCTGCTCCATCTTCCGGTGGTTTCTTCACAGGGCCGTCTTCGTCTGCAAATACTTACTTCGGTTTGAACATGTCTTGTACTTTACTTACGGTATGGCGTAGGACTTTGTAGGCCTTGGACAGGTCTAGATGCTTCTTACCGTTGGGAGGTTTAAATCAACTCCCGTTGAAGGGCACACCCATGTGCAGTTACTCTTTCACTTGCTCCTGTGGAGCAGGATACATTGACCGGACAACGAGGCCTCTAAAAAAGAGACACGGCCTGGTTAAGTAAAGGTGAAACAAGGTCAATCTCGGGCTCTTTCTCCCATACCTTGTCGATACGAATCGTCAAGTCTATACTAATGAAGCCTTTCGGGTTGTCTGCCAGACACCA
>JAYGXS010001344.1:0-14386 GCA_036362985.1 Ligula intestinalis
TTTAATGTTAGCTCATTATCCTAAATGACAACAATGTTCGTTTTCAAGATAAACGAAGATACAATTGCATTCCTCTTCATCATCTTATCAAGCTTCCGAACGATCTTCTCTGTTACCTCCATCTCCAAATTTCGTGAACCGTTGAAAAGTCCACCGACTGTTGTAAAGCCCGCGACAAATAACCCTTGAACAGATTATTTTTGGGCTTGGGTTCAAGTCCGGTGCAGATTCAACTCTCATAAGTTCTAGTTATTATCCTAGCTATTGGCTGATTGGAAACAAGGCTTCAATTGCAAATCTGGAAACTGTTTCAATGAAGGATGATTCCGTATGTGACTGTGACTACAATGAATTTTCTCGACGGAGGTTGTTGGTGTTTAAACTTAAGATTCAATTTTTCAAGTACCTTTGTTGTATACATGCATACTTATTGTAGTGAATAAACTTTCCGCTGCAACTTCACTTTCGATCTGGGGTATCTTCTGGCGTGCCTACTCTGAGAAAGCAAGTGACGAAGCAGAAATTACCGAGGGTGGAGCAAAGGCTGAGCGTCTCTCAGAATTTTACCCATCGCTCTTTAAGATCGAAAACGGATTCATGCCTCCCAACTGTGGCTTGGACGACGTTTCAAAGATTAATTGTGTAGCCTCTGCTTAAGCGATGGTTCGTTAGGCATTGTTGGCACTAAATGACTCGAAATCACCTGGCCCCGACGATATTCCACCTAGCTTGAAGTGCATGATGTAGCACCGTCCACCCCTGGCGCCGCGCTCGGAAGTGGTCAATTGATCGTAATTCTTGACTCACCTCTGGGACAGCCAATCACAAGCGCCATACACTACATTGGACCCAGTAGCTGATCAAGCGGTCAGTGACCCACTCTCGCATGACGTTTACCCATTCACACCCACATCACGCCAGAAGACGGAAGCGCGCGCGCAGGCGCTATGTCTGTCGCATGTCGGTGCTTGAGACCACCACTGAGTTTCTGTGTACAATAAGCAAATCCTTCTGGTTTTAAACCCTCTCTTCCTCTACGGAACTGGACGCGATAATTGTTGTCCTCTGAGCCCATACATGGCTCAGACCCTACAGTGATTCTACAATGTCTCAACAGTAAGGTTACTATTTAAGTGGCGATGGACAAGGAAGATTGCTTTCGCAAAAGCGACATTGACGTCACCGAAAGACTTGAGGGCCCCCCAGGTCTCCTTTGAGTGAGACAAAAGGCTGTTTTTTGGCTGCAGGATGATGGCCCCGTGGGGGAGAAAACGCTGGTAGTAATTCTCTTTGCCTAAGAAGCAACAAAACTGGTCATTATGGGAAGTTATATGCTTAAGAAGTAGTTCCAGGCACAAGAAGTCTAGGCTGAGTGCTCCAAACGCACATTTGGCAGCATTTTTTATGAAACCGGAAGAGTGAATTCGATTGAAAGGTTGTCCAGTGTAGACGCAATGTTCAGAAGTGTCTGAAGCTACCACTTCCACATAAAGTTTAAAAAAGTAGGTGAAATTGAGACCTCGCAACATTGGGTCGATTAACCAGTGGGTCGTTTGAGTAGCATCTCTCGAACCAAAGGCCACTCGAGTGAATTCGAATAGATCAAAGGGAGTGGATACTGCGGTGGTCTAGATTTGGATTTATCGGTAATCACAAACAATACTAATTTAGCAAAATATGTGTTTGTGTGCGTGGTTAAAGTCTTGGATAGTCTGGACACAATATTTACCAGAGAGGCTCACTGAGCTCAACTTCCGGTAATCGCTAAACATTTACCACGCGTCCACCGTCTGCTTTGGAACAGGATGACGCGGCCGTGCCCTGCAGTTGTCGGACCGCCTGATTATGCCAACTTTAAGTATATATTAAAACTCTGAATTAACACTCTTGAATGGGCCCACAGACAGACGACACGGTTGGCAGGATCCATTGGTAGATATTTGATAAGTGACTGTGTTTTATGTCCATTTCTCGAAATGCGGACATGGTCAAGAAACGAAAATTGGTGAGTCTATTGACAAGTCGATCCTACTCCAAGTCGACTAGCAGGCTGAAGTGAGTAAGGAAATCGATCCTTATGAGGGCGACGGAAACGACATCGATTATGAAAAACCTTCGACAAAACAGTCGACGAACTATGAGACACAAACATCTGTGTCCTTTGAATTTAGTAGGCGCTGGTTGAACTTCGCTAATATCGCCAAAAAAGACTAAGAATGTCAGAATTTCAAATTTATATTACAAAATTAGTTTCGAAAAAATAAAAAAATAAAAAAACAAATTTGACAAAATCTGCGTAAATAGACGTAGAAATTCATAATAATGTCCTCAATCTGCCATGTTGAGCTTCAGGCCGAAAGAGCGTTCAAATCAGAATGAATTTGTTCTGGGCATCTCGCGGCCGTAGAGTAAGCGAAGGATTAAACACACTTAAGATCATCCGCATAAATATCAGATTGAGAGTGTTTAAAACTCAATGACAGCAAAGCAAGAACAGCAGAGGAGCTAGCACGGTACCTTGAAGGACACCACTCCAAATTGCGGTAGAAGTAGAGTATGAGGATCCCACTAAGCCCTTTTGTTTTCGATAAGAAAGATAAGATATGATAAAATCTGTAAGAGGACTACGAAATCCTTTAGCCTCTTGTTTGGCTAGGAGCCTCCTGTGAGGAAGTTTATCAAATGCTTTACTAAGATCAACATAGATAACTACCACAGATAGAGGATCATTACTAACAGAAGTAAGTAGGTTTAGAAAAGACATGTGGCATGTTTCAAAAGATCGGTCCGGTAAAAAGCCATGCTGTGAAGAGCTGAGAATGTTATTGTTTATGCAAAAATCTGTAATTTTTGGCAATTGATTTTTTAAAGAGTTTAACCAGAGAGGGCGTTTTCTGAACACCACGATACTTGTGAATATCCGAGCGGGAACCAGATTTAAAAACAGGAATTATAATAGAAGTTTTCCAGTAGTCCGGATAAAAGCCATTCTCAATAAATACTGTAAATAATTTACTCAGTAAAGGTGGGACATCTATTAATTGTTTAATGAATGAGTTTGGAATGTTATCAGTTCCAACTGAATGTGAATTTTTAAGGCGACTTATTGATTTTTTTAATAGAAGCGGATGAGAAATCAATGTTACTGAGATTTGAATCACACAGCAGAGGGATTGCAGGAGTAGGGCTAGTTTCGATGGTAAAGAACTTGGCGAAAATGGAATTTAGCAATGCTGCTTACTCCAAATCCTCTGTAACAAAATCATTGTTGCTATTGAGTAAGGACAGAATGACTATTTGCAGCTTAGCCAACGACCGAAGACGGAAGACGTGAGCAACAGATTTGGAAGCATTCGCATCGCTTAATGCTGTGGACTTTCTACGCCTATCTCGTGCAAGCCTTATTTTAAACGCTAATTAAAATATTTGCGCTATGCTTAAGTTAATTGACAAAGAGATATTAGACGTATCCGTAAATTGTTTCCGCAATTTTTAAGGCTATTTTGGAGAAAATGTGGCACAGTAGAATAAGCTGAATTTGATTTAGATATCTGAAGTGGGATAAGAGCCTGAATATTCTCTGTAACGCTTTTCCATAGCTCCTGGAAAATGGTTATCGTTAGTTAAAAATATGCTATAGCAATCTAGGGTACTTTCGAAATCATTAATTAATTCATGGGTTCACGTTAGAAAATTCATGGTTATTGCATTTTGCCTCTGCCTTTTTAGAAAGGAAGACTGGAAAACAACAGTGAATTAATGCGTGGTCACTTAAGAAAATATCACGATAGAAATTCGTAAAAAAGATGGTGGACATCATTTGTAAAAATTAAGTCTAAGGTGATCTCATTTCTGGTCACTGAACTGACCAGTGTTGATGTGTGATAAAAGTTAATATTGTCAAAAAATTTCTGAAGTTTTGGTGGACAGGTATTTGCATGCCAGTCAATATCTGGCAGAGTAAAATCACCTGCAATTAGCTTGACATCAAATTGAGTCGCTGCAACTTTTTCAAACATTTCACAGAGCTGAATAATATGACTTGAGTTACAGGGGGATTATTGACACACACAATTATCGCTTTCTATTGTGTGAGAGGATGACTGAAATAAAACAAACATTTCCAGAAAATGACGAAATGCTTAGATGAAATGTGAATTGTACAAGGGATGATTCAATATAAAGAAGGCAACAACCACCACGCTATTCAATGCAGTCTTGTCGGTACAGACTATAATTATCTATGTCGAGCGTCGAGTCAGGAATAAGAGTGTGTCCAAGATTCAGTGACACAGAGCACATCTGGATCAAGCTCAAATGCTACTGTTTTAAGTTCTGTCATCTCTTTAACAATCGACATCGCATTGAGTGAGACTATACTGAGCGTATCCTTCAGATGCAGTGTACGCTCGTCAGTATTTGTAAAACAAGAAAACTTGGTGGCGGAAAGGGAAACAGCATGGGAAGAACAAAAGGTGGAAAGCAAATTGGCCCTGGTCTACAGTTTGCTTAGTAATTTTTATAAGATGAACTATGACTTTTAGAAAGGCATATAAGAGGGGGATCCATAGAAAGGACGGCTGCATTGTGGCATGGGAAAACCAGCAGGGGGCATAAGAATAGGATTTTGAGGCATTATATCACAATTTGACGAAAAATTTGCCTTTGAAAATTGCATGAATGGTTTTGAAAAATGGTTAACCTTATTAGCTGGCTTAATTATTTGGGGATGTTGATGAGATTTGGGGCTAGTAAAAGCGCAAGCTTGAGCGTTTGCATCTGTTGTAGATTCAGAGTTGTTATCACTAATCAAATTGCCGAATTTTACAACTGACGTAGATTAACTAGGGGCGTTCATAGTTTTACTGGAATTTAAAGCTATCATAGACCTATTTGGCTTAAAAGGAGAATAACTTGGCGATGCTAAAATTTCACTCGAATCACGACTTAGGTCTAAGCTTCACAAATAAACTAGCATTGTCGCTCCATGTGGATCGAATATCTGCGAAGGCTGCACAGATAGGTGGTTTTATATCACATGATTTCCCCTGCTGGAAATAAAGTTAAAACTTTATCGCATGTATGTTCTACCCATCATAAAATACTGCTGCCCCTCTTTGGTCTAATGAATGCTTCTGACCGCAGTTAGATTGAAAATATACAGAGGATGTTTACTCGCATAATATTCACTCTTCCTCGATCCACTAGTTCTTATAGGGGGAAATGTCAGTTAGCGGACGTGACATTTCTTTGGGTCAGAAGACTCGAAGCGGGCCTCTGCTTCCTTTTTCGCGTTAACTCTACGCCTAACCTCCCATTAATCAACGCTCTCATTTCCGCAGATAAACCTTATGCCACTCATAATTCCTCCAGGATTATTGCACCCCCTTTAAGCTCCACATCGAACCATTCTCGCTTCTTTGCCTCCAAATATGCCTTCCTCTGGAACAATATTCCCCTCGAAATTAGGCTGTCGTCTAACTTAGGAGTTTTTAAAGTCAAATTACGTAAACACTGAACTTCGGAAGATATCAAGTCCCTGTTATCCGTCTCCTTCCCAAACACAAAATTTTGGGACTTTGAAAAAGGTCCTCCTGTTATTTGAGGTGGTTATATTCATATTACATTGTTATCCATATATGTCTATTTTTTCCTCTATAGAGTGATATTTGCAACGATTTTTCGTCCCCATCTCTGTCCAGTCATCATTACCGTTCTCCATTCCGCGTTTTACAACCCTGAGGATGGGCTTCATGGTCTCTAATCGTGCTCACGGCGGTTCTGCTATTTTCGCCAGCTCGTGGCTGGACTCCGCACTCCACCTACAAATTTTTATTGCTTAATAAAGATAACCCTAGTTCGATTACTCAAGCTACACTAAATATCATGTTGCTTAAGGCAAGATCTGTTTTAAATAACATGGTTCAAATTAGAGCTATTGCGTTCGAGCTGAAGTCAGATGTTATATGCATTACAGAGTCGTGGACCCATACACTTATTTCCGATGCTTTACTCATAATCGACGAGTATGATTTCTACCGTCAAGACCACCCTAGTAAGCGTGGTGGTGGTTGTCTTCTTTATAATAAAGCTATTTTTAAGCCTTTTCTGTTTGATCTAGATGCTGAGTCATTCTCGGGCAATGACTGTTTTGCATCCATTATCCTGTCTCCCCGTCAAAAGGCGATTATCAGATGCATTTATTGCCCCCTAACTCATCATCGGAAGATAATGCAAAACTTTTCGAAATATTTAGGCTGATTTTGGAGTATGCCTTTGATGCTTAAGTTATCGCTGGGGATTTCAACTTTCCTGAAATGGATTGGTCATTGAACTGTTGTCCATCCAGATTTCAGCCCTTCCTAGATACCATCAATTTTTCAAACTTGTCTCAGTTGGTCTGTTCCCCTACAAGGGATCAGCATATTTAAGATTTAATTTTCACGAATGAGATTTCCCCCCTTTTCGTTGACTACAATCAGAACCTCTTTCAAAGTGACAATACTTTAATCCATTGTTGTCTTCCGCTTGCTTCTACGAAAAAGGCTAGCACCATTCGTACCTATCGTAGTTTGATCTAGCTGATATTAATTTAATTAAAAACTTTATGGACTCACTAGACTGGCAGAAACTTTCCTCCACGAACATTGTAAAAATTTTGTGTGACTTAATGACGGCAAGTTCAAATAGCATTTTGGAATTTGTGCTGATCAAAAATGCTAAGCCTTATACTTCGGACCCCACCGTTCCTCATTTTCTTTTGCCTAGACTAAAGCAATTGCAAAGGCAGTTGAAAGATCATTCTACTAGTTCATTATCTGTGCACCTCAGAATCGCAGATATTTATTCGAATTAGCTTCTAAGATTAGTCTTGCACGTGACAAACAGAAAAAATCCTGCGCACTCAGAGAGTTAAACTCTGCAAAATCTATTGCCCAACTGTTCCGTCGTCGGTCCTCAGCTAAACGAAGTCACGAAATACCCCTTTACTGAATGAAAATAAAACCTTTGTGCAAGATGAGTCTGAGAAGGCTGAACTGTTCAATACATTCTTTGCAAAGAACCTTACGACGGAATCTGAACCGGTCCCGCCGTTTCAGTCATGCTCAGTCATTACTATCAGTACCATAGATTACTCCATCGAAGTAATTCGTGAGCAGATTATCCGTCTAAAAAACTCGCAGTCCTCGGAAACTTACGGCCTTCCAAATTCACTTATATAATATGTTTATTATGCCAGTTTACAAGCAATTGTAAAGAGTTCGTAATGCACATCTTGGGCGCCTTCCAACACCTCGAAGACCGGAAAAAACATAAAACAAACGCCCTATGTTGCGGCCAGTATTGGTTTTGTTTCAGGTTTTTTGTTTCGTCAATACTGGGCGAGATAGGGAGTTTGTTTCAAGTGAAAAAAACCTGCCTTCAAAGGCATGATACAAACGGAATAAATGTACAGTTGTAAGCTGAGTTGACTCATCAGCAGGAGAACTGTTTCATATCGTTTAAAAACATTAGTTCCAGACAGAGAGGGTTGGCACAAGAACACAGTGTTCTCAGTCTTCCTTCAATGGTTGTCGGCAAAAGTTGCGCGCTATCGGCTGAAGGGTTAGCAGACTGCGGGCTGCTGCTTCAGCAGCATTATCTTCAGAATGAAGCCTGGCGGGGTTCAAAGTCCGCGAACGCCATCAGAGTGAAAGAGAGATTCCACCGAGTCAGCACCCATAATTCGTGAAAGTTGTCCTGAATGTAGAAAACTAGTTATAGCTCTCTTAAACATAGGGTAGTTTTGCTGGGTTTTAATACTTTTGGGCAGCTTATTCCAGATTGATATGGCATTTACTGAAAAGAATTGCCGGTACTGAACTGTACGTGCCATAGGAAGAAATAAAAATACGTCTAGATGACTGGCGCGTTGAGAGTGCTCAAGCTGCCTTATTGTACTAAGGGGATTCAAGGTTTGACCATTCAAAAGTTTAAACAGTAAAAAAAGACCCTTCTGCAATCGACGAAGCCATAGGGGATCCAGCTTTATAAGTTCGCACCTTTGTTGGTAGGTTAAGTTACGGTGTTCTGTAGTGAAAACTCTTCTAGTGAAGAAGTGCTGCACCGATTCTATTTTCTTCCGTTCACTAGTGCGGTGGTTCGGCGTGCTTTCGAAACTATCAGGGCACAGTGCTCTGACAAATTGAGACTATTAGAGTAGGATATGCCCAAATCCTTGATAACTCCTGGGACATTTAATTCGTGGCCGTCAATGCTTAATTCCGGTTGATGATCGTCGCCAACAACCATAACGGAACATTTGTGCCATGAAAGGGTAAGGCGCCATGTGCAATACCACTGGGCGAAGGCCTGAAGATCCTTTTTTATCAGCTCGAGCACGATGTTGCGATCTGCCGGTTTATATCGATAAGCGACTTTTAAATCATCAGCGTTAATAAAGGGCCTGCCATACTGAAAACAATCTGAAACTTCGTTGACAAACAGGCAAAATAGGAGCGGACCCAGTACACTACCCTGTATAACTCCACTCCTCACATACGTGGGGTTGGAGATAACATTCGATATTTTTACTCGTAGTGTGCGAGCATCCAAATAGGAAGATATGAAGTTCAGTGGCTTGCTACCTATGCCAAAGGAGGCTAGTTTCAGAAGGAGGAGGTTATGATCGACCCGATCAAAGGCCTCAGTAAAATCAAAATAGGCGCTATAAGTGGCAAAACCGTTGTCTCTAGATTGCAGCACATAATCAAAGAAAGAGAGCTGGCAGGTGTCACAAGATCGTTTCTCGAGAAAGCCATGTTGAGCTGTATTGAGCAGGTTGTTCTCTGTCAAGTGACGCATCATCTTTTCTTTGATAAAGGTCTCCAAGATCTTCGAGGCTGCGGGAGTATTCAACTTCCTCGATTGCTTACCCTAGTAGCCGTTTACGTCTATGGAAGGTCTATGGAATTTCTATCCATAGAGATTCTAATATCTATTCATAGTCTATTTTGGACCCTTTTTAGATATCTTTCTAATTTCTATTTATAGATATACATAGCGATCGGCCATAAAGGCGGCTTTCGCTTGGCATTAGACCCCCTTTCGTGGCAGAGCGACCCATTTATTACGTTAAAACCCCCTCATTTAAAATAATCATAAGGTGGAAGACGGTTTGTAATATTAATAGAAAAGTTTATTCAAATATTATAGAAATAAAAACGTACAAGTAATCTTAGCGTTAGCGCGGGTTTCATTATCTTATTGTTGGTCCTGGACTTCCCCTGATGGGCCAGCCGTTCTTTCTAGAAGTAATTTAAACGTTAAGTATGCAAACGTAAACTTACCATTTGGCGCAGATGCCTTTTGAAGGCGTGCAATGCGCTGATTTTCGCTATGTCACATTACTTTTAGACGCCGCTTGACGGCGTCCTCCAGCTCGGACACTTTATGTTTCTTCTCGCCATTCCAGGCGCCGAAGAGGTCTGAGCATAAAAGGCCACGCTAATGTATTAGGAGACCTACCGATAATTAACTTGTAAAATGGGGATTTATCAAGGGAGAGTTTACACTTTTTCACCTTTAAATTCACGTGTAAACTCATTGCATTGTCGAATACTGCGGCGAAAATCCGCTTGACGAAATCATCAAGCTTACTTCCACCCAGGCGAAATTCTGTACGCTTCCAGAGGTCGAAGTCACTAATAGCTCTCCCATTGTGAAAACTCACTGGGTAGGTATGTTCCCATAGCCGCATACGTTCATCGACAGTTGCTAACTCCGCAGGCTTCAAAACCGGCGGAGTGTACTCTAACTTCTCTATGGTGCTTAGCCGTCCATTGGGCTTATGACCTTTAACCCACAAGGTTACTTATTTCTTCACTACTCCCAGGTACACTAGGTGTAGTGGATCTAAAGGGAACTTTGTAATTAGTCCTATATTAGACGAGATGAATGGAGAATTTTCAACCATATGCTCATCTCCTGTCGGCTCTTTGAAGTCGCGGTCACTTCTTACTCTGATGCCTTCCTCGGCGTAAACAATTTACCCTTATGCTCACCACGAACTAAACATCGTTCGCATCCGTGGTAGGCGTTCACATTCTTAATCTGTTTAACGAAAGCTCGCGCGGGGGCGTCACATATGACCACTTTCACGTTCACCCGCGTACTTTGCAAGCCATCGTCGCGTACAATTCCATTTCTCTGTAGAGCAATTAACTCATCAAATACTAGCTTACAGTACTCATGAACGTCAGAAGGCTTACTGCCTCCATAGTAAATACCTACCGGAAACACATCGCTTTGGAAGGGTTGAATTGCCCTACCTAAGATGGGCCACATGTGAGTGTTCACTTTCTTATAAATAGGCACCCCATCTATTGCCAACTGCACGTCAACGTTCTCAGGCACAGATTCTGCATTACTCGGCAGAAGTTGGCATAGTTTTTGTTCTTAACCTATGTGAGCGT
The DNA here is from genome assembly GCA_036362985.1 of Ligula intestinalis. Taxonomy (NCBI): domain Eukaryota; kingdom Metazoa; phylum Platyhelminthes; class Cestoda; order Diphyllobothriidea; family Diphyllobothriidae; genus Ligula; species Ligula intestinalis. The sequence continues at coordinate 10,455 of JAYGXS010001344.1, forward strand.
ACTCACAGCTGCCCATTGGTACAGCCTTTAAGTCGAACGTTGCTTTCAACAGCCTCTTTTCGTTGGTTGGCATTTCCGGTATGAGTGGCCTAATTATGTTCATTAATTCGCGCAAAGGAGCGTGTTTTATGTGGTTTCGCACGGCCCATTCTCGCAACGACTGAACATAGCTATTCTGCTCCGTTTCCTTGCTAACTGCCTCCTCGATCGCTTCCTCGTCATCCTCCTCGTCTCCTGTAAGAACCCAATCATAATCACTTACTGTGGACAACGACTCCGGAATATCATCATTTAATTCACTATCAGAGACGCTTGGGCTCTTAAGTTCTGCATTTACGACCATATAGTCGGCTTCCGCCCTCTTCTTCATGGCCTCTTCCACAACCAATACTTCCTCCTCAAAATACTTCTTCAAACGGCGTTTTCGCGTACTCCTGGATTCACCCTCAAACATTGTTAGCAAAAACCGTTAAGCTAAGAAATATTATAGAGAATAACAACAGAAATATTATGGAATAGCAGTGGATTTGTCAGGCAATAGTTGCAGTTCGTATACACGCTGCACGCCACGCACGTCAAATGATGCGGTTACGCGCGCGGACGGATGTCGCACTGCGCTTAAAGTGTGCCAACCAATCAGATGTCAGATTGCATTATTGCGGCAACCAATTACGTTACAGCATCGCGTAGATCTAGCACTAGCCTGTGAACGTGCATCAATTAGATATCTAGTAGTTACTAGGGTAGTCATCGATTGTCAGCTTATCTTTTAAACGGTTTCTTCCCTGACTCATGGAAAATATCGATTATTATTCCTCTCTTCAAGTCAGGACCTCATTCGGACGTAAATAACTACCGAGGTGTTCATAAAACTTCGGCCCTAGCCAAGCTTCTGGAAAAGATCATTTTAAATCAAATTCTTGATTTTTGTGTATAAAATAAACTATTAAACGCCCCACAGCATTGAATTTCACCTGGAAGATCATGCGAAACCTGTCACATGGCATTCCTTAACCTGGTTACTTCACTTCGTAATGAACAGCAATCAGTCATTGAGATTGACTTTGATCTAAGTAAAGCTTTTGACAAGGTGCCGCATAGGCGCCTTTTAGTAAAACTGGAAGCCCTAGGCATCAGGCCTCCCCTCCTTGATTTCATTGCCTCCTACCTGTCTAACCGCAGCCAGAAGGTCTATGTAGGCAATAGCTACTCGATGTCTCAGCCGATCACGAGTGGCGTTATGCAGGGCACAGTTTCAGGTCCCCTCTTTTTCATTCTTTAAATAAATGAAATTTCAACAGTGCTAAAAAAGTCGGAAAATTTCATTTATGCTGATGACCATAAGTGTATTTGCTCATTTTCTAAGGACACGACCAGTACTTGCATTGATCAAGATAACGCAGACTTGCGCACCTTTTCAAGTTGGAGCGCTACATGGCAGATGGAGTTTTCTACATCCAAATGTATTTTCATGTGTTTTGGTCCCGCAAGGCTTCCTGGACCCATTATCTTCCAAAAAGGTCCACTGCTAGAAAGATCTTCGATAAGGATTTAGGTCTTACTTACACGAATAAGCTTGCATTATCACCTCATGCAGATCGAATTTCTGCCAAGGCCGCACAGATATGTGGGTTTATATCGCATAATTTTTTCATTCCAGAAATGAGGTTAAAACTTTACCGCATTTTTGTTCTCCCTATACTGTCCGCTTTTTGGTCTCATGACCCAGAATGACCGTAGTAAGATTGAAAAGGTTCAGCAAGTTTTCACTCGTAAAATATTTTCTGTTTCTGGGTCTGGTATGTGTTATACAGATAGATGTTGGTTAGCAAACATCAAATTTATTTGGGTAAGAAGACTCGAAGCTGGTATATGCTTTCTGTTTCGCGTTAACAATAGTCCTAATCTCCCACAAATTAACGCTCTCCTTCCGGTAGACCAACCTTACGCCACACGTAACACTTCCATGATAATTTTACCACTTCGTAGCTCAGCATCAAACCATTCTCCCTTTTTTACCTCCAAATATGCTTTTATTTTGAACAACCTTCCACTCGACATTAGGCTGTCCTCTACATTATCGATTTTTACAGGCAAATTACATAAGCATTTAAATTTGGAGGAAATAAAGTTGTTACTGTTTGTTTCCTTTCCAAACACGCAAGTTGTGTATTTTAAAAGGGGTCCTCCTGGCATTTGAAGCAGAGTCAAACATCACTTCCAAGGGCTGCGAAATCTTCTCCGCCTTTGCAACATTCGCTGTGGTTTTCGAGGTCGCTATTAATGGTTATCGCCAACTTTCTGAAGGGCTCTGGAGTCAGAGTCAAGCATCATTTCCAAGGGCTGTGAACTCTTCTTTGATTTTGCAACCTTCGCTGTGGTCTTCAAGGTCGCTATTAATGGTTATTGCAAACTTTTCGATGGGCTCTGGAGTCAGGTGGGTCGCATCTTAGTGATGTTGCCTTGACTTCTACTGTCTTCTCCTGTTGTCTCGGATGACCGCTTCTTAACTCAACGATATATTATTTTTTCCCATGACCATAAACGTCCCGAACCCTCAACATCAGGTCCTAATCCAACCACATCAAACCCTGTTATGTATTAAGGCAGTTTTTTGGGAAATTGGTGACCCGTTGAACTCATCCACCGCTTTAGGAGTTTTTTTACTGCCGATGACAATTATTTTATAAGAGTTCACTGTTTATCATTATTATTTTTATTTTCACGATTGCACTAAGTTTGTAACGACAGGGCCCATTGGGCCTTACATATACTAATTATTATTATTATTTTCAAAGATGGCACCAAGGACCGCTAACAGACAAGCATATTGGGTATAATACTTACTAACGTTGTCTAAAGCATAAAGATCGAGCTTCTTCATGTACTACGGGCGATTTGGTCTCTAGTAAACAAGCACTGAGTTCGAAGAGGGGTTGGATAGTGAGTGGTCTTGCGAGTCCAGTGCGTTGATTCCTTATGACATGGCTACTGAAATGGACAGAGTAGCCATGATTGCGCTGCCTTGCATTCTCTTGGGCAGTCATGACCAAGGATTGTGAGGTCCGGTCGGGCACATGAGATTGCGATAAATTAATATAATAATACTTGTTTTTCAAAGTGCATCACTTTTCAGCTTTTTGTATCTATCTGTCATTTGCCGTTATTACTTAAGTGCAGCATACTTCTTTGATTTTGATTTTAAATTATGTACAGTGTCCAAAAAAATGTATACACTTTTTACGTTTATGTAAACTTAGTCTTCGTTATAATTTTCGTGTTTCAAAAATGTAAAAATATTTACATGTATCTTTTTATTGTTTTTTTCACTGCATGTTTTCACATTGTGCAACGCTGCCATTAGAAAATATATATACGGAGATAAATCCATGCTCTTAATGACGATGATCTTAACCTAAAATAGCAGTATGGCAGGCGGTATTTAGAAAAATAGCTGAATCAAAATGGACGTCAGTTTGAGAATATGCACTGAAACAAATAATACAGTGATACATGTGAATATCTTTACATTTTTGAACTAATCAAATTATAATAAACAGCAAGTTTACAGTTATTTGAAATGCGTATACATTTTTGGGACACCCTGTAATAATAATAATAATAATAATAATATGTTTATTATGCCAGTTTACAGGCAATTGTAAAGAGTTGGTAATGCACCTCTTGGGCGCCTTCCAACACCTCGAAGACCGGAAAAAACCTAAAACAAACTCCTTATGTTGCAGCCAGTATTGGTTTTATTTCAGGTTTTTTGTTTCGTCAATACTGGGCGAGATTAGGAGTTTGTTTCAAGTGAAAAAAACCTGCCTTCAAAGGTATGATACAAACGGAATAAATGTACAGTTGTAAGCTGAGTTGACTCATCAGCAGGAGAACTGTTTCATATCGTTTAAAAACATTAGTTCCAGACG
>JAYGXS010001346.1:0-14381 GCA_036362985.1 Ligula intestinalis
TATCTCGTGCAAGCCTTATTTTAAGCGCTAATTCAAATATTTGCGCTATTCTTAAGTGAACTGATAAAGAGCTATTAGACGTATCCTTAAGTTGTTTTTGTCATTTCTTAAGTCTATTTTGGAGAAAATGTGGCACAGTAGAAGAAGCTGAATTTGATTTAAAAATCTTAAGTGGAGTAAAAGCCTGAATATTTTCTGCAAGGTTTTGCAATAGATCCTGGAAGAAGTAGGGATCGTTAGTTGAAAATATGCTATGCCAATCTAGGGTACTTACGAAATCATTTACTAATTCATGGTTCACGTAACCAAAGTCGAGGTTATTGCATTTTACATCGGGCTTTTTAGAAAGAGAGACTGGAAAAAAACAGTGAATTAAGGCATGGTCACTATTTAAAATATCACGATGAAAATTCATAAAAAGAGGGTGGACATCATTTGTAAAAATTAAATATAATATGTTGTTATTTCTGGTCACTGAACTAACCAGTTGTGACATGTTTGAAAAAGTAATAGTGTCAACCAATTTCTGAAATCTTGGTGGACAGGTATTTGCATGCCAGTCAATGTCTGGCAGATTAAAATCACCTACAATTATTCTGACATCGAATTGAGTCTCTGCAACTTTTTCAAACATTTCACACAGCTGCATTACATTATTTGAGTTACAGGGAGGATTGTAGACACACATAATTATCGCTTTTTTATTGTGTGGCAGGATGACTGAAATAAGACAAAAATTTCCAGAAAATGACGAAATGCTCAGGTGATACGGGAAATGTACAAAGGATGATTTAATATAAAGAAGGCAACCACCGCCATGCTTTTCAATGTGATCTTGTCTGTACAAACTATAATTATCTTTTACTATTTGGAGCACGGGACAAATGTTGTGTCTTCCCCCGGAGTCACAGCAGTGTACCAGGACATTGCATTACATTTCAAAGACATTGCATCACATTACGCTATTTTACTCATGATTAACGAGTAGCCATATTTAATTACTATTTGGACTATCTAGTAGATGTTGACATGCCATTGGCGTACTTCTTTCATTTTAAGTTGTATCCATATATTTCCTATCAGCTTGCTACCAATGGGGAGTTCAAAGGTGTTTACCTATTTATCCCTCAATAAACTGATACTGATACTGAAATAATCTTTATAAAGGCGGCCTTGTTTGGGACTAGCCGATTTTACAAGTCAACAACATTTAAAAACGTGTTCTGCGCGTAAATACAGTCTGCAGCAAGCTTGATCTACGAAGTTATGTCGTTCAGCAGCAATTTAACTTGATTTTTTACATATGCATTCATATATACTACTTTAATCCCTTAGTAAACGCAACATGAGACAAAAAGGCCGTTTCTGCCTAATAAGCCGTAACCATCCAGCCACAATCGAACCCACGTCTCAATGCTTCCAGCAGGTTTTTAATCGTTTCATCGTTTCGTTTAAGGGTTTCGTTACTCTGGTTTCTTCCGAGTCTCTAGGAAATGCTCGTCAATGATCGAGCACGGTTGTCTTTGCATTGCCAACAGATTACGGCACAACATTATGGCGAAGCAGTCATAGGTGATTTCTCCAATTCGCATAGCAGAAGATTGTTAAAATGATCATCAGGAATTCAGAATGTGTTATTGTTTGACCAAATCTTCCGCGCCGATTCATAACCTGTACTCCACGCGTTGAATATGCGCGCTCGCTGGTTTGCATAGAAGGCCAAGATTATGAACAGTCTATCAGATCATCATGCACCCACGCATCCGCACAGTTTACTGCGTCCACATTTACTTTTATCTGGTAGTCGAAAGTGCAACTTCATGCAACCTTTATTAACCAGTGAATGTGAGGTCCTGATCAGCCAGGCACACCCAACCGCCGGTTTTGCAACACCTAAGACTCGAATAAGCAATCTGTTTGTAAAAGCTTTACTGTCCAGCCTACTTTCACGCACATAAATTCACAAAGTTTACTACATGTACACTTGATTGCGTATGAGAAAAAATGCTACTTCATTCGACGCTCTAAAGAGTAGAGGCTTTGATTTTTCGATCGTGTATCTTGTTAGTTATAGGCACAGGCACTTGTAATATTCATATACGTCTTCCCCGTCACTGTTGTCCCTTTGGTGTCCCATCTATGTATCTTCGCTTCAAGCGCATGCTACAGGAGGATACCGGCTGGTTTGAACTGTGGATTTCGGTTTTGAGTGACTTACATATCAGAAGTCCAATGCTACCTTTAGGATAAAAAGGTATGCAATCTTGGAGATGGGCACGTTCCACCGTCGATAACTCAGAACTGAGCTGGTGGAGACTCGGAGTCCTCGTGGACAAACGCTCCACAAGCATTAGTTGGCCACTAAAACATTACGATTCTTACGTTTGTCAAACCGAATAATAAATAACTTAGGTCCCTTTTTTCCCCTACCCCCATCCCTTAGATATGAATATTTTTCTCTCATATGTCTTATCCATCCAACCTGCCATAAAAGCGCTGTTGAACCCTTGCGACCCTTCTGACCTCAAAGCAAATGCTATTTTAAACACAAAAAGTGTCAGGAAAGGCATTATCCTTTACATTGGCAAATGTCTAGCTGATAATAGATCGAGTAATCATCAGAGGGGATTGTTACAATTTTCGGATAGACATTTTGGGCAAAAGAGCATTTTTTTTTGCTACGCATTGACGAGTGTTGCGCCTATTTACATCTATTCGCCATGTACCGTCCACTGCAGCAATGGCGGTTAAGCCAGCAGAAATAACCGCTTCTTATGCATCGCACTCAATGGCTTACCCCGAAACCGGTCTGTTCGCAGTAAAGTATGCCACAGCATTTCTCCCAGTAGTTCGTGCTGCAGCGCCCGCCTTCCGGCTGGCGCCACCCTGGGTCTAAAACGAGGGCTTGTGGTTAGAAACTTAAAATAAGCCTAAAAACATGTGATGAAAACTGTTGTTGAGCATAATTCAGCTGCTCACGTTTTTGAATCATTTCTTATCCATCCATGAGGGCAGTAAGAACAGCTGTTCTTACGCCTCGAAAAGTCTACAAAATAGGCTCAAACGGAAATTAACGGTGCATTTCTCGGGCGTATTTCGGAGGTGAGAGCGGGATGCTTGTGAACGTGTTCTGCATTATGGAAGGACATAATGGTTTAGCAGGGCTAGATTTCTGCGGAACACTTACGAATATTTCGGCAATAAGAACGATGGCAGTGGTAAGTAAAATCATATCTCATTGATGTTCCGAAAACTATCAAGGTTTTCTGACCCTAAAAGGTCACAGTCGATATTTCCCCTCGCTCCTCCTAGGCCATTTCTACATCGACATCCCCCATCAATTATAATCTAGGCTATTGTGGCTGCAACTATCCGTATAGAATTTATACCTGGGTCTCTGGAGTTATTTTTTCTTGCATGGCCGACCTTTTGAAGTCGGAATTTAAGAAGATTTTGTTTTCCAACCAATTCTACCGAGATGCAACCTCTTCAAACCAACAAATTCGCGGCCTAGTAACAGAAATCGTCAAGATCAGAATATTCTTGAAACCTTCAAGGGCTGAGTAGTTTCCCAATATTGAATACACTTTTTTCAATCAATTTAAAGTGTTTATTAAAAACAAGCTACAATATTTGTTAAGTTAACTCTGATTATTTGTCATAAATCATAATCTGAAAATCATATCAACTGGTTTTTTTCCGAACGTAATAACTAAAACATCTTGTTAAACAATTTTAAGGGATTTTAACAACCAGCTGCGGTAAAATCATATAGGCTGAATTTTTTAGGTCTTCTCAAATTTAAAGCAGATTTCCATAAAAATTACGATAGCGAAAATTATAGCTCATCGTAAGATATCTGCCCCCAGACCCAAGCGGTGCCTGACCACGCCTTCTAGTCAATACCCTGATATCAAGATGCGCCTTTTTGTCAAGGATAAGCTTATTAATTTTTCTGCATTACTGAGCTGAAATGACTTCATGATGAAGTTTGGTCATGTTTTGTCAATACTAGGCCATCTGTTTGATGGTAAGTTATCAGATGTGCCCTCGCAAGATAGTAAAAATTTAGACTACCTCGTCCATCTTATAACCACGGAAGCTTTTGATATACAAAAGCGAAACTTTAACTTTATACTAAAAATGCCTCCATATAAAGTCGCCATTTGGATATTGCAAAAGATTTTCTATGTTCGGGTGGTTTCAACTATGAAATTGTAGAAGCCAAACGCCTCCAATCACGCAGCAAAAACCCGCCCATCCTAGTTAAATTTTTTTCACCGATCGAGGTGGACTCGATCTTTTCTTCGCATTTTCCGATATTAAGAAATGACTAAAAGTTTCCTCTGTCGAGATCTTTAACCAATGGTGCGAAGACATGCGGCTCTCCAGTCCAAAAGACCAATGACTTCTCAGCCTACTATTCCTAAATCTGTCCATAGTCCCGATAGGGTAAATGCACTCGCTAATCCTCCACCCCGGATATCTGGTCATTCAACCACTAACGTCAGTACACCCGTTATCCATGCCTCTCAGATGTCTATTCATAGTCCCGTAACCGGCAGTACACCTGCTATCCCTACCTCCCGAATGTCTAGTCATAGGCCCATAAATATCAGTGCACCAGACAGCTCATCCCTCTTGATGTCGAGATTGTCAAGCCCCGCTGCTCCATCATCTACTGCGATTACATAATGTCTAAATATATCCTCTGTCCAACGATCGATAAATTCCGCTGCCTTTAACTCTGCAACAAACTCATCTTTAATGTCGCCAATACCGTCGAAAGCGTTTAGGCCGACTGCTTCCCCACCAAAACCTAGCTCCTTCCTTGACCATGCGAGTTTTATTATTCCCCCGTATAATGCGTTATTGAATACGCTGGGCCCAAACCACGAAAAAATTAATTTCCACGGCAGTATCCCAAACTGGTATAGTTTTAAATCGAATCAGAGTTGCCGAGCAGGACCTTCACTCATTAAGACCGCTAGTCCTTACGCGAGCGGCCCCAACACTTATTTTATGTCACCGTTCCCCCTTTCAGTTCCTTTACCGATCCTCTACCACCCAAACCTCCAAACTTCTACATGCCTTCTTGCGCCCCCCCCCACTCCTCCCAAACGCTCCAGAAGCTTATTTTGGTTTATCCTCTCCTCATTTTTCCCTGCCAGAAAGCGAGGCCCCTAGATATCTCAGACCTTATCAGCCATCCATTATTGGCTACCCGTATGCTAACAGCTCCATACCCGTCAGTACTTATTTCCCAAATAATAACGGCCTACAGTTTGCCTACCCGCCTTCAAATTCTTTTTTATGAATAGCGATAGCCAGTGTCCTGCCACTCAAAACACTCTAGATGTCATATTGCTCGTGGATAGGTCTGGGGGGTCTGCGGCATTCGTGGGAAAAGAGGATGTGTACTTTAATGGAGCTCCACGCCTTTTGCACGTGCCACTGTGAGTTGACCGTCCAGGTATCTGACGGGGCTCGGAAACCGCTGGCGCTTTCTCTCCTGGTTCCTCTTATTCCTTGTTCTCCGCCTAGTGTATCTGGGCAGCAGTTGAAATTGTCGACATCACTTTTGTCGCCAGCTTATTCGATTTAACGGCCTTTTTATCCGATGTGATTATCGTAGACAGCACCTTCGTCACTAGTTGATTCGAATTGGCGAGACTCGGCGAAGTTGAATGCACATCATAGCTAATTCGGTTAAGTGGCATATCCAGGAGACTGAGTTTCTCGATCCAGTCAAGGCCAATTAAGCCAAGCTCTGGACGGGTGATTTCGTAAAATGTTCCTCTGAATTGAGCGTCATCAAAGGGAACGTCACATTCGAGCTCATCCGTGAGCCGGAGGAATCTGCCAGAATCGTCCATAGCCTTTCTGACCGATGTAATAATCGGGGACCATCCAATCAGCTGCATACACATGGTTTTGCTGCATTTTAGACAGCGAGTGTTCCATGGGGCTACACATAGGCTTGTTGCATGATGGTCAGCGGTTGTTCGACGGCAAAACACAGGGTAGGATAGACAGCGATTGATCCACGTTGCTACACATGGTATTGCTGTATGATAGTAAGCAATGGTGTTGTTTAGATGGCCACAATGAGTTCGAATACTGCGTCGGTGTTTTGGAGATAGCCGCAATGAATTCGGGTACTGCTTCGCCAAATTGTTATAACGGAAGGCCCAGGCCGAGATACTACCACGCCAAATTGTTGTAACGGAGGCTCAGGCCAAATATTCGTCGTCTAACTACGCCTCATGTGAGCCCCCCAGAGAGAGAACACGACAGGAAGTGTGCAGAAGCGGAAGTCTTTGAGAGTTCTATGTACAACAATTTTAGGGAAACAAACGTATGTTAACGATGTCCCTCAAGCCAATAAGATGTTCTCCTGAGGTAGTGGCCAGTCACAGTGGCTGTTTGCTCAGTTGGGGAAAAGCAAGTAACAGTCTTATCATTTTATTACTCAATTTTGTGGCACATAACTTGGCAGATTAACAAAATAGAATTTTTGAAATTATTCTGCAGTTCTTTTCCCAAAAATAATAATTCGTCTCATATTTGCACTGATCCCAACTTTATGAGGGCAAAAAATTGTCTGTTCTCTGACCATATACAGTAGATTCACTATCTCATGCAATAGCAGCCGGAATTCTGAAATGAGTTTTCGATTGGAGCATATTAATTGTGGATGGTTGCAATAAATATGATCATACTACCTAATCTCAATATATTTTGACACTTTAGGGTGCCGGCTTTCAAAGGAAGTTCATTCTGACCGCCAAGACAAAGCATGTACTAAAAAAGAAAACTTATGTAGTATGCCTTTTTTCCTTAATTTTGACTGCCTTTACAGATCTAAATTGCGGTTTAAATTTCTCGTCCTTCGCGGGAAATATTATTTTCGGGATTTCGGTTCACCTAGCCCTCTGACGGACTTTCGTTGTTAGCTATTGGATTCACTTTCGCAATAACTCCAGCCTCAGAAGACACGACACGACATTAGTCAAAACGAGCATCATCTCCGTCACTGCCTTCTGTCAACAATTCTCCCGGATTCCAGCTTTCTACAAACGGCTGAGTCGTTTCAATGACCTTTTTCATACACTTGAACGCTTTATACATATTGCATAGAGCTTTAATATCGTTTATCGTCAGTCTGATCTATTATGGGAGACAAAAATAAACGTGTATATCAGCTTGTAAAAGTAGCGGTGCAAGAGGGACTCGAACCCAAAACCTGCAGTTCGCCGGTTTCAGTCGCTACCACCACATCATCGGCGTCGACTGCAGACTCTTATTTAATTTCTTTTGAAACCCCTAGTCGTAATTTCGAGGGCAGAAGTCGCAAAATTGATGCGACGAAATCACACCCCGCTAAAAGGGCTAAAAGTCTCTCGAGTTCAGTAGACTCAATTTATGAACACCAAGTTGAGCGTCCAATCAACTCCACCACGAAGACACAGGATGATAGTAATCAAAATCGGTTATTAACAGTCAAAAAACAATCCACTTTACTATTTGATTAATTAATGGTCTGTTGTGAAAAGATGGTGACAGAAAAAATTGAAACTATGTGCAATGCAGCTTTGAAAGACGGGAAGGAATGTTCGCCAGTGCCTGCATTCGAAATCCCGACATCATCGCAACAAGGAAAAAAGTCACGCCATCGCCCGGATTCGAACCCTTGACCCTAGAAGTTGAGCGTCTACGTCTTTTCACCATCACTGAACGCTGCGATGGTTTCTAAATTCCGTTACTAACTACAGAAACTCGATCTAGAAGTTCTTTGAAATCTCCTCCTGCCAAGTGAACTAAAAGTCGTAAAAGTTTAAGGGATGAAACTCATGAAGATGAAGCCTCCGTATCATATTTTACCCTTTGGAACAAATTGACAAACCTGGAGAAGGTGGTTTACAGTCTTATAGTGGAGATGAAGGAGCTGAAAATTTTTTCTCGATTTCTCCCTCGTGAGGAGCAACCGGCGATGCGTGAAATTGAGCCAGGAAGCCTAACGTACGGAGAAGCAAAATATCTCGCCGAAGTGTCTACGCACAAAAATGATCCGGCAGCCAGGGTGCTTGACGGAGTTGGTAGTCTGCCATTGACAGGGGAAACGGTCAACCCACTGGCTTCCGAGAGAATGAAGAAGCGCTCTCGGGCTCCCAAAAAAGGCCAACCAAGCCCAAGTGCTAATATAAGTTGGCCGAGCTTGAGCACGAGCCAAACAAAAAAGGGCACCTTCGCAGGCCAAAGCGAACAGGAGCGCTGAACCTCGAAACGAATCTGTCCTAACAAACCCTAGAGAAACAGAAGGGGACGACAGTCGGAAGGTGAATACCACTCGTATAAACTGCATAGTCATAAATGGCATGACAGAAGGTACTTCCGATACCCCGAAATCAAGATTAGAAGAGGACAGGAAGTTATTTAAAGAATATCTGAAATTCCTCCTAAAGGGTGAGGAGAAAGTCGAAGTTCTAAAGGCATTCCGAATGGGCCGTATAACAGACTCAAAAGATGAACAACGCCAAACAAGACCGTTGAAGGTTGTCCAGAAGAGTGAGGCTGAGGTCCAGCTATTGTTAAGCTGGAAACAAATGCTTAGATACTCACACCCGATGGTTTTTTTCTGCGGGATTTGTTCCCCGCGGAGCGGGAGAAATGGAGATTGCTTAAAGTAGAATTCCACAGGAGATGCGAATTCGGCGAGAACAATCTTCGAATTCTGAACGGGGAAATCGTCCATGTCCCGAGGTCACTCCTCTGGAGAAAGCTGATAACGCTAACAGCCTAGTCGGGATGGACAACAGTCCATCTCCATCAGCACCGACAGCTCCCTGCATGCAATCTCACGCAAGAGGCAACTGCCTGCATAAAGTGGTGACTAAATCTAAATTGAGCTTTCTTTACACTAATTCCCAAAGTCTTCCCTCAAAAATTGATGAACTCAAGGCAGTACTTTCGGAGCGGATACCTGATGTAGTTGCCATAAAGGAAACATGGCTAAAAACATAAATCGCAGATTTGGGGATTTTGATTCCAGCATACCAGCTTTTCCGCAAAGACCGCCAAAACCGACAGAGAGGTGGGGTCGTCGTGTATGATAGAACTGAAATCTCTGTTGTATAAAGAGAACACACTGTAGCCCTGGAGTATGAGTCCGTCTGGTTAAAGATCAAGAAGGCGAATTCACAGAACCTTGAATTCCTGGCCATTTAACACCCATCAAACATTCTGAGTCGAGCCGACGATTCGCTCCTTGGTCTTGTGAAAGAAGCTGCTAGCCACCAGGAGGTTCTCATTGTTGGTGACTTCAACGTCCCTGCAATTAAATTGAACAACCTAACAGTGGAGGCGGCGTCAACTTCCTTTAGTTCCAAATTAATTGATCTCACGCTTGATCTATCTCTAGTTCAGAACGTAAAGGGCATAACCAGATTTTGAGAAAACCAGCGGGCTACTTGTTTGGATCTCATTTTCACGAAGGATTCATACTACATATATGAAGTGCATTCAAGTGCTCTGCTTGGTAAGAGTGACCATACGACGCTAATGTGGGAATTCTCTCACTCCATACTCAACGGCTGAGGAAAACGGAGGACCAGCCAAACATATGGAAGGCAGATCTCAATTCAATGAAGAATGCACTATCGTCCGTGAATTGGGACTGCCTACTCAAGGGAGATCCGGAGGAGGATTGGAGATCACTCAAGAGGGTTGCATTAGATCTAAATAAGCGCTTTGTCCGGTGAAGGTACACAAGACGACTAGTCGTCCTGCCTGGTTGACGAGAGACCGTAACAGGCAACTGAAGAAGAAGAAGAAGAAGAAGAAGAAGAAGAATAAGAAATGGAAGTTATTCAGGAAAACTGGGTCGCCAGTACACCTCGAGGAATTCCAACGCCAAAGAAATGCAGTAAAAAATAAATTCGCCAGGCCAGGAAAACGATGAATGAAGAACCCTCCTACAGGCCGAAGAAAAGTCCAAAATTTTATTCCGCTATATTAACAGTAGATTAAAAAACAAGGATCCTGTCGCAGTACTTAAGAATGATGATGGTGGAGAAGTCGTTGAGAATGACGAGAAAGCCAAGTACTGTCGTCGGTTCTTTGCCTCGGTATTCACTAGGGAAACCGAGCTTCATTTTGATAATGCCAACAGTGCTGTTGTAAACGCCGGTCCAGTACTTCATTCCCTACTATTTCCAACATCTGTAGTTGAGAGGGAGCTGCAGAGCCTCAAAGAAGCAAAGTCATCCGGTCCAGACAATATACCAGCCAAGTTCTTGAAAGAATTGGCAAGCGAACCCTCAGAGCCCCTAGCACATATCTTTCGTTCTTCATTGGAACTAGGGAAACTGCCATCCGAATGGAAAATGGCAAATATTTACCCGATATGCAAGGCGGAGCCCGAACGAAGGTCAACAATTACCGGCCCATCAGCCTAACTTGCGTTTGCTGTAAGGTGATCAAAACGATAGTTAAGAAGACGACAATGGAGTTCTTGGAGGAGAACAACCTACTGTCAGGGCTCCAACACGGCTTCAGAAAGAACCATTCTTGCTTTTCCAGCCTTATACTCTCCACTGAGCAGTGGACTCGCGCACTCGATGAAGATGGTAAGGTTGACGTCATCTACACAAATATACAAATTATTATTATACGGACTTCAAGAAGGCATTCGACAGCGTCCCATATAAGCGTCTAATGTATTAATTGTCAGAAATTGGCATAAGAGGAAAGCTGCTGGCATGGATCACAGATTTTCTCACAGGGTGATCGCAAACTGTGTGCATCGGTGACTCAAAGTTAAACTCTACATCTGTTCTGAGTGGAGTCCCCCAATGCTCTGTCTTAGGGCCACTGCTTTTCCTTATCTATATCAACGACTGTGTCAACGACCTGGGTTGCAGCGCTATCATGTTTGCCGACGACGTCAAACTCTGGAGAGCCATCAGGTCTGACGCCGATAGGAGTCTCAATCGACTGAGCTGCTGGTCTGCTCGTTGGCTTTTAAACTTCAACATTAGTAAGTGTGTGGTTTTAAGACTCCGTACTAGAAGGACTGATGAAGGGAACGATTCCTTTCAATACCTCCTCGATGGGCACCCGCTTTCAAATGTGAACAAACAGAAGGATCTCGGTGTTCTAATAAATTCCTCACTTAAACCATCTACTCAGTGTGTAAAGGCAGCTAAACGCGCGACACAGGTGCTGTTTGCGATTAGGCGAGGATTCGTCACCATTGACAAGGAGCTCTTCAGGAAAACCTACGCAGCGTTTGTTCGGTCCCACTTGGAGTATGCTGTCCAGGCCTGGCATCCGTGGCTCAAGAAGGATTACCTGCACCTGGAACGAGTGCAGGCGTGGGCTACGAAGATGGTCAAGAATCTTCGTCATCTGCCTTATAAAGACAGACTGACCGAACTTGATCTTTTCACTCTAAATTATAGGCAACTCCGCGGGGACCTCATATAAACCTACCGTATTGTTAGAGGCCAAGACTGCGCCCTAGAAGTTGATGATTCTTTCGAATTGGCTCGGACTGACCATCAGCGAGGTCATTCTTTTAAACTACAGACGAAACCGGCCCGTATCGACGTTCGACGAAATGCCTTCTCTCAGAGGTTCATTGGAGCGCGGACCAGACTCCCAGAAGATGTGGTCCTCTCAGATACTGTTGACATTTTTAAACACAGACTTGATTCTCATTTGCTGAGAAACTGTGGCAGATATAATGAACAAAGTGTCAGTAGCAGCACCTTACAACTGGCTCACACTTATCGTTGATGTGAAGCCTACATTTGTACATTTGCATTACGTACCATTGTTACGGTGGACCTATTATGCAATTTTGGTTATGAATAGGGAGCTCAAGGGCGAAAGCCTTCTTCCCTTAATAAAGTGACTTAAAGTGACTTTGACTTATATATTTTCGAAAAAATGCACGAAAAAATTATTTATTGTGTTTCTTTGGTTGCGAATTACGCCTTCTTTAAATTATATACTTAAAAAAAGGGTATCTTTCAGTTTTAAGAATAATTCTAGTTATGAGCTTTCGAAAACTTTTTGGGTGTTCATTCAGAGAACACCGTACCGTCATTTGTTAATGCTGCCTTTACTATATAAAGCATGCTCCACATCTTTTGCAACATTTTATGAGAACTGTGTGAGATCTTCCTAAATAATAAATAAATAAATTTTACATTTTTGGTCTCGTCATTGCTGCAGGCGAAAACGTATTTTTCCTTAAGCAGGATGTACACAACACGCAGTTTGTAAACCTTGAATTCCAGTGCAGCGGTTACTAGGTTTAAAAATTATTTGGCAATTTAGAAACATTTTAAAACCGAAAGATACCCTTCTTTTAAGTATATAATTTAAAGAAGGCGTGATTTGCTACCGAAGGAATACAAGAAATAATTTTTTCGTGCATGTTTTCGAAATTTTTTATTTAGATCTGTAAAATTCTCAAAACATTTAGAATAGGCAAGGATCAGCCGCCGAATGGTTCAAGCTCTCGGCCACGACCATTAAAGGTCGTTTGGGACACCGAAGCGCAGGCACAGCTTATGCTGGAAAGAAAGTCGTCTCTGCGGACCATGCATGCTGGAGTTTTCTTTCAGCCATATTATGAACCAAAGGAACGCAGGAAAATGCGACTTTTGAAAAACGATCTAAACGACCGAAAGAACAAAAGCGAAACCGGCCTACAAATAAAAGGAGGAGAAATAGTCCACATTGAACGAAATTTTCTTTGGCCGGAATTAGTCAGGCGGAAAACTTAACCAAGGTCAACCGGCCGGTTCTAGAAGATACCACAAGCAATAGTGGCCGCTGCCTCGAAATCTATTATACCAATAGTCAGAGTCGCTTCAATAAACTTGACGAACTCAAAACAATAGTATCTGAGCAGAAACCGCATATAATTGCATTAGCAGAGACTTGGCTGACCGTAGCAATAGGGATCAGCGAAGTCAGCATTGAAGGCTATCAACTGTTCCGCTGCGACATATCTCAACGTAGGGGCGGAGGAGTGGCACTTTATGAAGCCAATGAAATTTCCTGTTGTCAGAGGGAAATCGCAGACATAGCCCTACGACGATATGAAATAAGTGCATGCAAAATTAAGATAAGGCAACATCCGGCACTCAATATATGCGTTGTTTATCGGCCTCCCGGCTCCAGCGAAAGTGACGATGTAGAACTGCTAAGTTCACTGTCGGTTATCTGCAAACAGGAAAATCTATTACTCCTGGGTGATTTCAACGCTCCTGGCATCGATTGGATGAGGCCTGGAATGAAGGCCGCAGCAGCACCTTTCAATTATCAACTACTTCAGATTTATTTGGACGAATATCTCATTTAACACATAGACTTCACAACCCGACTGCGAGAAGGCCAAAGATCAAACTGTCTAGATCTCGTTTTTAGTAAAGAAGAGGGGATTATAAGGGAAGTGAACTCACAACCGCCACTTGGAGAAAACTGGCAACTGCTGGAAGCTTTCCAGTCGACGGTTTCCAACGCTGATAAAATCAAAGCTTAAGCAAAATTTTGCCTTGCCTCCTTTTCCAATCCTTAAAAATAAAAAACAAAAACTAAGAACAATTTATCCATTCCAATATTCCTCTACTAATATCTAAATGTTTAAAAAAATTATTATGAAAGAAAATAATTTTCTCGTCAACTACACTAATATATATTGTTTCCTCTTATAGCCATAGTCCTGTCACTCGAAACACACTAGATGTCATAGTGCTTAATGCCAGGTCCGTTATAAATAAAATGGCTCAACTTCGAGCTATCGCTTTTGAGATGATGCCTGATGTTATATGCATAACAGAATCTTGGACCCATCCAATCATTTCTGACTCCTCCCTTATCATAGACGATTATGATTTCTATCGTCACGATCGCATTAATAAGCGTGGTGGTGGTTGTCTTCTCTATATTAGAACGTCATTTAGGCACTTTCCGTTTTATCTAAATAGCACGTCCTTCTCTGGAAATTACTGTTTCGCCTCTATTATCCTGTCGCCCCGGCAAAAGGCGATTATCGGATGTATATATAATCCTCCTAACTCTTCATCTGAAGAAGATGCAAATTTGTGTGAAATGTTCAAGTTTATTTCCGAATCCACTTTTGAAGTTAAAATTATCGCTGGAGATTTTAATTTTCCTGAAATCGACTGGCTTTCAAACTATTGCCCACCTAGATTTCAGCCTTTCCTAGATACCATTAATTTTTCTAACTGGTCTCAACTGGTTAGTTCCCCAACAAGAGAGAATCATATCCTAGATCTGATTTTCACTAATGGTATTGCCCCTCTCTTCGTTGATTTTAAGCAGGACATCTTCCAAAGTGATCA